>JAHDVE020006492.1:0-25308 GCA_022606495.2 Halesus radiatus | reverse complement strand
TAACTCTACCTATGTATATATGAAAACATTGTATCATTCTTCTTCTTATTATGAATTTTTGTGACAGTGTAAGTTCTGGTGGTTTCCCACGTTTCGAATTCATTAATAATTAATCAACTTAAGCCTATGCAATCGCGAAAAAAATACGATTTAACTATTAGGTTCGGAGGATGCCAATATTACAATCCGGTCTTGTTAGATAATTTCTGTTTTTGTGACAGTGGTTATGATATCTCTATTACGTGCCGGAAACTAGTCAATAGGTAAACAAGTGCATATAAGTCTAGTGGCATCGGAATGAAACTGTCATTCGTCGCTTTAACAGGAAGTTGATGGAGATGATAAATACGAGGAGGGAGTGAGCACCTGTCACGTTACGCAAAATTTAAAAAAAAGGTTTTTCTTCCTCAAAATGATAGTAAAAATTTACCTTGGCGAATGCCTCAATATATTCTTTTCATCGGTAAAATAATATATTGTTGAATAAATCATTTTTTTAAAGTCCACCAAACCGGATAATAAATATCACACCATTGGAAAACCATTGAGAATCGAACTCTCAACTTAATGACTAAAAGTCAATTAAATTGAATGTATTAGCTAAATAACCAAACAATTAATAATAATTGTTTTAGCTTTTTTTTCTCTACTAACCATAGAATTTAAGAGATAAATGTTCTTATGGATTTTTGTAAAAAAATAATACCAGAAAATACTTTGTTCAACACGATTTTAACAGTGGAAAAATCATAAAGTAGAAACTATTTAGAAAAGTTTAAACATATTAATTTGTATAATTGACAAAGGTTAACGTAAATAATAAGGCGAAGCAATTCGTACAAAGCTATCGTATACACTTTGATGCAAACCACTAATAACGAGATAATCAACACTAGGCGCTGTTTTCACTCGGTTGGTGTTACTTAATTAGTGCAATATAACTACACTAAATTAATTCATGTCGCAGATAAACTGAATTATGACGACAAAACAGAAATAATACTACTGGCAAAAGAAAGTACGCGTAAATGAACAATCAAAGGTAATATTTAGATAAAAGATAAACAGAACACCGTTAGAGACCTACAAATGAAATATTACTAATCGGAGGAAAGTTTATCAGAATATTGAAACAAAACTCACACTACGAGTACATATAGCAACGTCCTTTTGCGGCATTTGTAAAATGTTTTATTTTTCATTTCTTTGTCACGTCATATAATTTTAATCCATATGTGAGAAGCAAAGATTAATTTATTTCATGGTAATGCCAATATATTATGGGTATTTTTCTTTCTCCGTTAAACACCTTTACGGTGATAATAGGACAAAATTGCGCCATAGAAAGTAGATAAGTGTTATTACTGATGTAAGTGGTGATATCGAACATGGAGGTCTACTTACGTATTGAATATAATTATTTTAGAATAATGCGCAGTGTGTCAAAAAAAACAGCATCTAAATGGTAGCTGTATTCGAAAATACGAAAAGTTATTTCAATTGTGGCTTTTTAAGGGGCTTAAAAGCATGTTATTGTTATTTTTGTTACTTGTAAAGTGATTGTTCGTGGTTTTAGTGAACTAAGTATTTAGCTCAATATCAGGTGCCCAAGGGTTGATATATTTTTTAAGAAAAGGATCTTTCTGAAGGAGGTTTGGATATTTAAGTAAAATTATGACGGAAATTGTAAGATAATTAATAAGGGTATGGGGAAATTTTATGTTTTCGGAAGACGCACTTGCGGAAACGTGTGTTTTAGATTGCTTTCATTGATGGCCATGAAAGACCATGCAAAGTTATTGAATTTGATGGTTTCGAAAAATCAATTAAAAAAAAAAACAACAAAGGTTTTCAGACATTTTCTTTTAAAATCCTTTCACGAAAAAGATACGTTTAATCGTTTATATAAGATTATGATTTTCCTTACTTGGAAGGCACGCATTTTGAATTGTTGATTGAAATTTTCAGTAGAAACACTGGTGTGATGTGGTGATCTGAGGTTGCTGGGCTCACTTTCTTCCTCTTCAAGTGGCTTTACACGAGACAGGAACTGAACTGATACCTTCCATCTGCCGCCGGCCGCTTTTATACAACTACTCTGAATATTATTACCCCATTCCGAGCGGGAAAATGCATGTAATTTTGCCCATTGTTGTGAGTATTGGTGGCAATTCGGTATACACTCTGTTTAATCAACGATGGTAAGACGTCGTATACGGAGTTTAAATTGAGTCCCAGAGTAACAAATTTTACAGAACGTATTGAACAATTATATCGTTCATAGAAACAATCGATGCTTTTCCTATTACCAATTACTTATTCGTTGGTTTAATGATATCAATATTATTTTATCTAATAATTTGAATAAATGTTATTAATATACTCGTATGAAATTATGGTATTAAAATAAAACAATCTGTTTACAGACGAGATTCATGACAGAGAGAGGTAAGAGCTATGGATGTAAATTGTACAGGTCAAGGATTAAGACTGACGCCTTTTTTGTGCCAATTAAAATATAGTATTTTAAATTACAAGGATAAACATGGTATTTTAAGTAAATTGGGGGTATATAAATTAATTTGTAACATTTTTATACATAAATGATTTTTAATATTAGAGTTAAGGAACATCAAACTTGTTAAATTAATAATAATTATTCTGAATTCGCCAACCATATTTTGGAAACAAATCATTCTTTTGGCATAAATAAAGGTTTAAAAATTTTACGTAGAAATGCAACCGGTTTACAATTAGACATATTATAATTATTTTAAATTAGATAAAGTGTTAATAGTAAATTAAATATTTCTTGAATGTATTTACATTTTTTTCAAATTGAATCAAATTTAAATTTTATATTCAATATTTTATTAACATTTTTCAATAATTACTCACCTACTTTAATCAATGTTTGTTTATCTTTATAACTTGTCCATTCTTACATTATTTTTAGAGAACTTTAGATCACACGATTCCTAGTTGTATGAATATGTTATCGGATGAAATAAAAAAAAAATAATAAAAAAAAACTGTAATAAAACTAAACCATTAATACACATTAAAAACTTTGCTAGCTGAAAGAAGCTATTTCAATCAGAAGTAAGAAAATATTATTTTATTTATGATTTATTGCTTTCGTTTATGTTTTCATATTATTTATTTTTTTAATATATTCTTGTAGAAATCTTTTAGAGTAAGAATCTTGATAAATATTTATGTTTTAAGCTTGTTATATATGTTTTTTATTTTTTTTTATTTTATATATTGTTTTCTTTTTTTTTTATGTTTTTATTTTACATATTTTCTAACCATGTCTGTAAATTTAAGCTTTAAATAACAAGCTACCGTTAGACAAACTACAAAAAGTAGTTTATCGGGTCTTTTTGAATTGTATTTTTTCTCCTGTAAATATTTAAGAAAAAAAAATTATTCTGCCTTTCCTGATGAGGAAAGCTCGCTTTCAAAACATGTTGATACGTACTCGTATATATTAAAACAAGTGGTGTTCACAAAATAATTTTTAATTGATTTTTATTTAACTTCGAGATCATAAATGTTGCTCGAACTATCGCTTTGCTTATTGGGTATATCTGAATAGTAAGGCCTTCCCATAACTACCTTTCCTCCACCTGCATCATTTAAGTCTGCATCGCAAAACTCCCCATTAATTGGACCTTGTCAATTTTGAACTGGCTCCAAGCATTCGGCCTCCTATGATTATTCAGTTACAAAAAAATGTTCAGAGGATTAACTGAATTTGATTTGGGAAATAATTTCCCTCAAGACCTATGTCATCTTTGGAGATGCTGTGTGGAGGGTCTTTTAGAGGATAGGAAGGAGTGAACTCGGGTCTTGAAGAGACCCATGTT
Source organism: Halesus radiatus (assembly GCA_022606495.2). Taxonomy (NCBI): domain Eukaryota; kingdom Metazoa; phylum Arthropoda; class Insecta; order Trichoptera; family Limnephilidae; genus Halesus; species Halesus radiatus. The sequence continues at coordinate 21,436 of JAHDVE020006492.1, read as the reverse complement.
GTGGGAGGGAGGAAACACAGAGGTCGACAATTCATCCCACAGCCGAGCTTTTGAACACAAGAATAAGTCGTAGAAGCAACCCGTTCTCATGTGACAAATGTCAAGGGGTGTGCAAATGTTGGGCACGTATTTGGCGTGTTTCCCGACTATGCACCGGTACCGAAGGGATCAATGACGCTAGTTCATCAGAGCATCTTCCATTAGTACAGGCACAGCAAAGACGCGAGTATTCTATTCACATCTGCCAGCGCCGCGCAGTATACAACGGTACAGTACAGACACGATAACATAAGTTCCTTACATTATCTATGGACACATTCAAATTACGTCATAAATAAGTGTAACGTATCCTGGCATGCACAAGCCAGCACCGACCGAGATTGTCGACTAGAATATTTTAACATAGCTGTTAAAATATTCAAAAAAATATATATATATAAATATATATATAGTGTATTTGCGCACATTCCAGAGTGGAAGATATTTTCAGTATCGCCCTGGTAAATGGCCGTCATTCAGAATTGAAACGTCGCTTGAAATGGCCATCACCCTACCTTCAGCCCCACAACATTTCCTAATTGGATGCCATAGTCTCACTGGCTCTAGACGGTTGGGAGCAGTTGGGACTCTTGTGCGGTATTCACACATAAAAAAAAGAAATATTATGTTTTACTTATGTGTATCTATTAAATAAGTCAGATATTAGACACCAGGTATTATCATTAGCATGTATTGGGAAAAAAAGTTTTATAATGAATCAAATCGAAACATTTTTATCTGTGTTTCCCATCGCCGTAAAAATATTACGTGCTTCATATTTTTATATTCAGCAAAGTATGCCATTGTAGAATGGAACGATTGAATAAAAAAATGATTATGTTTTTCCTTCATTATCGTCGCTCCACAATAATCGACGTTTTCACGGATGATGCCTACGAGATTGAAATACGGATTCACACACTCGACAGGTGATTAGAGTGACTTTCATCGCGTGTATCGGAAGAACTGATTACGTGGTACCTACCTGACAGCTACCTTGCACTTAGGAATGTAAACAGGTAACTATTATATTAGATGCTCTGCCTTCATTTGCTACAATTCCATGGAGAAAAGTACCCTCTTCGCGTGTTAGTTGTGTGCTGCCTTGTTACGCATATCTGGCTTACATAACTATATTAACGGCAAAAGAATTAGACTTCTGGACAATTAGTAATACCTATCACAAGTTTATTAAATTAATTTATTTTGTAACAATTATTATTTTTATAAACAATAATTATTAATCTAAAACACTCATCCAAATTGAAAAAACCTTCCGAGCAAAGATAAATGTCGCCGGCAGGACTCGAACCCGTACCCTTCTAATGTCCGGTTAGATGCTCTACCGTTGAGCTACGTCGGCTTATCGCAAACCCGCCAAGTTAATCAATATATACTAGTGTTCCATTCAATAATTACTGTTTTTTATTATATTTTCACCTGTGAACAACCAACTTTATTAGTATGAGAGAGGCTTGTAACGGCTAAATCCCTCAAATAGATAAGCCGACGTAGCTCAACGGTAGAGCATCTAACCGGACATTAGAAGGGTGCGGGTTCGAGTCCTGCCGGCGACATTTATCTTTGCTCGGAAGGTTTTTCAATTTGGATGAGTGTTTTAGATTAATAATTATTGTTTATAAAAATAATAATTGTTACCCTTTGCGCTATGCACAAAAATCTTGTCTTAAGTTTTTAAGAACTTTAGTTTATCAATTAATTTATTTTGTATTGAGTCTTATCAATTTGGGACGCTGATAGAAGATTTGATTATCAGTTTATGTAAAGCACAAATAATTCCAATGCATTCCAGTACGATATTCAATTTTTTTTTTTCAAATTTAACATTTGACTATTAAAATATACTCGCAATATTACCCTGTTAATATACCGTCAATCTAAATAAATTGTAGCATTGAATTATTTGAAAAAATACCATATATCGTATTGTAAATTTTTTGTCTACAGTGCCAGGGAAAATTTCTCTCTCTTCCTGTGTCAACTGTGGTTAGAGGTGCATAAATCTGGAGATAAGCTTCTCTACCCAGTGAGCCGGCTGCCTATTGCTACTGTAGGGCTTTTATTTATTTTATTTCAAATAATTGTGAATTGTGCTTAATGTGCTAGTGGCGCTTGCTGATATATATTTAAGCCCGCTCACTAAGGTAATGGAGGGTATAAGATGGAGTTTGGGCGGAGACGGAGGGGGTCGGTGCTGGGGGTCCAGCGGCCGAGGTTGGATATAGAGGGATTCGAGTTCGATTCTAATTTGGAGTAAATTTTTTTGGCTAAATCTATTATATGTTTTCGGAGTGGAGGAATTTTCGAGCCCGTGTTTATTATGGTATTTGGTGAATCGTCGGAGCAATGCATTCTGGAATGATTCTAGTCTTTTTGTGTTTGAAGTAGCCCATATGGGTGATGCGTATGTTAATGATGTGTAAATGAGAAGTTTGTTTTTTAGGTTGAGTTTACTGTTGTAGCTGTAAAGGGATATAATGCTCGCTTTTGCTAGTGTTTCGTTAATGTGTTGGGTATATTTTGTAACTTGCAGTTTAAGAGGTTCGTTGCCGATAAATTACCGTTTATAGAGTTTTGTGCGATTTCTTACATTAAGTTGATATTGCAATAAATGTAGGTAGATACAGAAAACTTATCTAGAAAAACAGTTCTAATGTAAGTTGGGAAACCCTAAAACATTTTTGGTTTTCAAACATTTCTGTAATTTATCGCATTATTAATAATAGCAACTATCAGAAAGAAATCAATAAAATGAGCTTCCATAGTGCTATCATAGAGGATTTCTGAAATCTGCTTGCGTTCTTAGCAATATTACAAATGAATTAACCATACAATTCAGGGAGGCTCTTTTGCTTCGAACACTTTTCTGTTTAGGAAATAAAAAGATTCGGACCACTTTGTGAAGACCTCTTCTTTCCTTTTTGCTTTTCTTGTGATTATGTCACCATGTCGTATAGAAGAAGAGGAAAATATAATTTCTACCCATGTCTTCTTTTTCTAATTAATCAACCCCACTAAACTTTAAGGGGTGATTCATTGCACTTGTGGCAAAAATGCATCCTTCTCATTTCAATCTCTTAAGGCTTCTCGTAATTCATACACGTTTGAATCTGTAGTCACATAGATAAATGATAAGAAAGAAAATTATTTATCTTAAATGTTTTTTTTTTTTACTTTTAATTTTTACTCGTTTACGTGTTTTTGTAGAAGGCCTCTTTCTTTGCGATGTAGTTTGGGCGTAAAAGTGCGTTTGATTTGTTATCTGCCTAGATTAACGAACGCGGAAACTGTTAATATTATAAACAAAACTAAATTAACCATTTACATTCAATTTTCTTCATCAGCATTTCAGCTACATTTAAATCAACGCCTCGGGGTAACGTGTTAATTAATTTGTGCACATTGATCAATTAATAGATATTTTCGGTAAGTGAAACTATTACCGCAGCTAAATGCAGCCTAATCGGGTAGCGATTTATTTTTCCTGTTTTTATGGTTTTGTGAAATGTCCGTTATGATCATTTTATCAGGGAAAATAACGAAGGTCATTAATTATGTATTTCTTTATTTAGTTGGTACAGATGCTCTCCTGAAAAAGGAACGGTTATGCCCAAAACTATAAAAAATGCCATCTACATCTTTTTCGGATACAGTGTAGTGGTGGGCGAAGCGGCTCAGTTTGGTGAGTCGGATCACTAAATCAGCTCTTTGTAGTGTACCGGTTCGGTGATTCAGCTCGATTGGACGACGGTTCGCGTCCCCCCGCACCATGCCCTCTCCTTAACTGCCTTGGCCCTACTAAAGACGTCCTTAAGACGCTCTTACACGATACTTTTTTCGTCCAGTTTTCCTGTGGATTGTCTATTCAGAAAGCTGATTTAGTGATCCGGCTCACTAAACCGAGCCGCTTCGCCCACCACTAAAACAAAGGGAAACATCCAATATAAGCAGATCACTAACTATAAAAACTAAGCTTAATTATTCATTTAATATATTGTTTACGTCCTTTTACATATTTTGTTATAAAATTTAAAATATAATTGTGACATATGTGTAAAACATATTATATAAACACGAATACAACAAATAAAAATTTAATATATTTCGCAAAAACGAATCAGCAATAACATTGTGTATGTTTAATTCTATACATTTTTGCAACAAAAGCGAATATACAAAACACACAGCACATCCACTCGTGCTTACACAATAGACACACATCTTGTTAATAATTGTTGAGGACGCATGGTATTATAGTATTTTTGTATTTGGATTCCGTGCAGTTGAACACATCTACAAAGTATATTACCTTCTGTGTGAAGTCTAGGTACAACCGATTTTTGGATGACTTAGTCGTGAAATTATTATTACAGTTAATTTTTTTATTATAATTTCTTCAAATGCTTGGTAACTTTGTGGCATCATTATTAATTATATAAATTGAAAATACACTTGGTATTCATTTATTCCTAAAGATGATAGCATTGCTATCGAAACATGTAAAAATATTTATATATTTTAAGTAAAGTGGTATATACAAAGTGTATTTTCAATTTATATAATTTTTTTATTGATTGAGTAGTTTTAGTTGGAATATTAAAGTTAATTAAATCGGGGTTGTTTAACCAATAATAACACAATTAACCATTTTAAAAACAAAAGTTAGGTCAGAAACAAGTCTTCCATTTGAGAGTTTTAATAATTTTAATTATAACATTAAGTAATTGCACAAAATTATGGGTTGTACAAAACAATATTTAAGAAGTTGCACTTTGTGGTGAATCATCGAAAAATTATCTGCGCCCACCAATTTTTTTCAGTTTATAGCAAATGTAGTACTAATTTTCAAATAAATTACTAAAAAAACCTGTGACCGTATGCAGAAACGGGCCGTCCTTTGATAAATTCCCCTATCTTAACAAACGTATTACAATTTTTGAGTACAGGCGTCAGATTATGCTGTCATCGTTATACCGATATTTGAAACGAAGATGCTCTGAGGAACTAGCGTCATTGATCCCTCCGGCACCGATGCGTTTTCGGGAAACACGACAAACTTGCGCCCAACATTTGTACACAGAGACATTTATTACATGGAAACAGGTTTCTACGACAGCGCAGCTGTGTTTTCTTCCTAAAAACCCACCATATAGCATCATCAAACATGACATAGACCTTGAAGGAAATCATTTTTCTCAGGGCCTCTTGTATGCAATACGCTGCATAGAATGAATCTAAAAAAATATGTTTTTTTCTAATTAATTTAACGTGCTCGTATGTAGGTATACTGTTCATGCTCTTAAAACTAACTCCCGTAAGTAAGTTGTGCAGTAAATAGTAAATCCCAGCTTTATTTGTACCGGTTAATTACAAGTTACTACAGACTGCAGATTGGCGACGCCTGCGCCCCGGGCACTTTTTGCGGCAAATTTTATGAAATTGCTTTTGACCGAGAGTCAAAGCGGTGAAAACATCAGCGATGAATGAAGTAGCCAACTGGTTTAGAGGTCAGGGTAGAAATCACTATAGTACAATACTAACATTCATCGTTCTACGTGTCGGCCAGCTGATTTGGGTGGCTGAGGATAGGGATAAGTTAAGCAAGAATATTGTCAACAATCTTTAAATAAAATGGCATCCCAGAAAGGATTAGTGTATTCGCTAGTATGATTCAAACACATCATTTATTTACTCTGCGTGTTTATTTGAGACATACCGGCTTCACTCTGCAACGGTTATCTATAGACAATAGATGAATTTAAGATATACTCGTACTATATAAAAGAATTTTTCTTTCTAATTGAGGACGTATTTATGTTGCATGTGATTTATACGCACTGTTTTACTCTCGTCTCAATGCGGTTTAAAAAAATTAAAAGTGATGTGTCCTATGAATTTATTTATTAGTAGTGAAGTTCACAATAGTAAGCGATAACTTGTCTGACATTATAATTTAAAAAATAAAACAATAACTTTGTTTACATCACTTTTATTTATACTTTTGCCAACCGGGTTTCGCTACTACCGTAGCTTCTTCAGGGCAGTATACAACGGCAAAAGTATACATAAAAGTGATGTAAACAATGTTATTGTTTTATTTTTAAAATTGTAGTTGTATACTGCTCTGAAGAAGCTACGGTAGTAGCGAAATGCGGTCGGCAAAACTATAAATAAAAGTGATGTAAACAATGTTATTGTTTTATTTTTTAAATTAAAACAAAATTGTTTACTGTATAAATGTATTAAAATATATAGCCTAGTTAACAGTGAATAAAAAAATATATAAAGTTACCTAGAATAAGCATATTACGAGTAAGACGTAAATATTATGTGTGTATTACAAATAAGCAATACGTAAAATAAAATATTTAAAAAACACGCTTATACATATTGGACCACATAAAGCGGAACTATTTTTTAATATAATTAATGTGCAGAATTTTATTATTTTTAATATGTAAATATCTGCATGCACAAGAACAATCCGACAAACCGATTTCTTTCATTTGCCCTCATGCAGGACTCAACTTCGGATAAGTTTTCCATTTCCCCGTATTTGTGCGCAATATAATGCACGATTTCATAGTGTCGACATTCTTTACAAAATTCCCCCTTCAAAATGTCGAACCGAAGTAATACGTACGACCACAAATTGATGCATGCGTATAAAATGTATCGACAGCATCTCCTGTCCCGATCCAATCTTCCTCTTCCTCTCCCCGTATTTCTTATTTTGTTTTTTTTCTTTATCGTGTTAGCTTCAAAATAAATAAAAAAAGCAAAGCTTGAAAAGTTTTCTTCTAAAACATGTAGATATATATATTAAAAACAGTGGTATACATAATATAGTATATTGTTCATCCAGATGAGGCAAGCTTTGTTTCTGAAACATGTAGATATATATATTAAAATCCGCGGTGTAAACAAAGTGTTCTTGTTAATATATTAATAATAATTACACATCTTTCGAAGGAACTGTTTTTAGTTTTAAAACGGAAAAAAACGACAGAAAATAAAAAGATTTCAGTCGCATCTTGGACTCGAACCCAGGACCTCTGCCTACCCGGCGTAACCGCTTAACCAACTTATCTAATGAGACACTGTCTAGTTTGAAATTTCCATAGTGTTCCTTAGGAACTTTGTAATCGTTATAAAGAAAGCTGCCAATAATATGGGATTAAAAATGGAGAATAATATTAACAAATCTTGAATTTTAGATACGATATCGATGAAGATGACATAAATTGAACTGGTCTCATTAGCTAAGTGGGTTAAGCGGTTGCCCCTGATAGGCAGAGGTCCTGGGTTTGAGTCCCAGATGCGACTGAGATCTTTTTATTTTCTCTCGTTTTTTTTCCGTTTTCGTGTTTCATTTAGGTTATGTTAATATTTTTTTCTACAATGATTAAATATTATAATGAGGTTTTTTAAATCTCAATAAAAATAATTAATAAGTAAAAATTGTAAAATAAACTTTAAAAATACTCAATTTTTGTCATTGAAAAATTTCACAAAGTTTGATTTTTCTACGATAGCCTTTTGGCGCCATTACGTAAAAGTTATTAATCTCCAAATTTTCATTCATTTTCCTAGTGAAATGCACGCATATCCAAAGCATGTAAAACATCGGGAAGCTGCTAGTAACCGAAGTGTTAGGCAATGAAGAACAAAAAAAAATTTTCTGTGCGTGAAAAAAATAATTAATCGATTAAAAAAAAGCTGAATAATTTAAATAAACATTAATTTAATAATTTTTATTCATTAATTGTCCTAAAACAGTTCATTTCACTTGATCTTTAGAATATCGAAAATAATCGCTAACTGATACGGGGATGCTCCTGGCAGGCAAGTACTTTTTCTTATAAGGCGATTAAAAAGTTAATCCGGGCTCATTCTCGTGGTTGTTAGTAAAAGTATTTTTCAAATCAATCGAAATAAATTATTGTAAGTAGGTTCTGAAAACAATATTCATTCTAATGGTGAACATGTCGTTAAACGTGCTACTTTCTAAGCCTTTAAAGACAATTTGTAAGTACTTATCTAAATCTGTAACTGTAGTATGATGTAATAATGTTTTGATTGGTTCAACTAAGATCTCGTTTCGTATTGTATTTAATACGTAAAACTGATTTGCGTAGGTGGAACAATTTTTACATTTGCGTAAATGGCTCAAGACTTTCTACGAAAAGAAAATTGATAATTGCATCACATTATACAGCATGTTGTCGCAATTTGTCGATATATTACACGGAACTTACTCTGACATCATAATGCTCTTAAATATATTACAGATCAATTTGTCAACGAATTATTTCCCAGTTACGAGTGTGACTCGCGGTAAGTCACTCATGTAATTATCCTTAGATTTAAAAATTCTTGTTATTATTCGAAAGTAACCGTGATTATTCACAGAATCGGAGCAGAGCACTTGACCAGCTTCGAATACCAAGGCATTCATATCGATGTTAGAAAAGAAATATTGATGTTTTTAAAATGGAATCAGGAAATGGCAAATATGTCTTCTTTCAATATTAAAAAAAAGTTCTTCCTGCTGACTCAACAACTTAATAGGTATTTTGAAATCTCCACAAACTATCCATTGATGCTCTTGAGATTTGATTTTCTCGAGAATCGTAGTCAAGTCATTATAGTTTTCTTCCATATGAACCGGGTGTCCCATAGAAAGAAATGAAAATGCATTTTCATTATTCAGCAAGACTTGAGGCTAGTTTTAGACGAATCAATGAATATGCGCCATTTTGATAAATTATATTCTGTTTCAACGCACTTCATGAGCCGGTGAATTATCATTACAATAAACCAGATTTTCCTTTTTGGGGAAAAACTGAGTAAATTCTCTCTCTTGATGCCTGTACCACAAAAATGATATCCTATATTATAGCAAGTTTTTAATTTGATCTTAGCAAATCGACTGCATCTTTTGAGAGACCTAAGTTTCTTACTAGGTTGTTAAGCTCACTCAGTTGAGATCTCCTGTCAACAGAAAAATCTGAGCTAGATTGGTTCGTGTAATGTGTCAGGATGTCATATAAATTAGAAGGTGGCCGTGGAACTGGTATTTTAGAACCATAGAACACTGGACGAATAGCTGAATCAAGTTTAGGGTAATATTTCTCACTATTAACTTTTAGCCTGTTTCTACACGATCATGCGACCTTCCTCCTAACTCTAAAACGACTTTACCCACCTCCCTATCGCTACTCTCTTCAACCATAAACTTTTTTTTTATTTTAAGTCCAGCTATAAATGATAGAATTTATGTGAGAAGTCTGCGTTGTAAGGCCATTTTTAAATGAAAATAAGAATACAAAGTTAACTAGAAATTTTACGTTAAATATTAAAAAAAACTTATGTGTAACAAAAAAAATTGACGGTATTTATTTCGTTTTTATCAAATTGAAATCTATGAGAAAACGTACAAAAATTCTATGCAGTTTTTTACTTGTAATTTTATTAAACAGATATTTTTATTTTAAATTTAACTAATACATAGCTGTAGACCGGTTTCGGAAATATCCATCCTTTATCAGGCAGAAAGAAATAAAATCGCAGTCTGTCAATTTTACGTGTTTATTCGGCAACCGCACAATTTGGCACATAGATAAATCGGCACACTTTTGAAAAATTATATAAAGCGTTAAAGTATAAAAATGGAGAAAACATCAGCGTTCGAAATATGGGCAATACTCATGAGGCCAATTGGGTATATTGAGATAACACGGGCTTGAGTTGATTCCTTAACTTCCAAATACCTGCGCAAGTCGTTCTGGAAAAAAAAAAACAGAAAAAGAAACGGTGTAACCTTTTTATCTAAAACTTATAGAGCATTGGAAGTCGCCACGCGTCGCCGGCAAGAAATGCTCGGCCGGCGGTGCGTTCCGTTGAAGGAGTTCTTTCGCGATCGGAAGGATCCGGTCGACATCGACAGCCGCTTCACCCCCTTCGTACTTTACGCGCGGGATCAACTATTTAGACCGATTTTACAAGGAACATTGACAGTATTAATATACCTATATGTAATAAGTCATGATTTTTTTTTTAAATGATATTAATAATAATTAATTATAAAAAAAAAACGGATGGAGGTAGCTGTAGAAACATGGATTACAGCATTAGATACCGGATAGACCACTACGTCTTAGGTTTGAGTCCCAGTTGCGACTGTTATATTTTTCTTTTCTGTCTTTTCGGTTTCATGTTTAATTTTTATAGTTTCAATAATTAAAAATATATTACAATGAGGTTTATAAGCTCCAATAAGTTATTACAAAATTAAATAGATAAAACAAAAACTTTGTTATCTAGATTAGGTTAGGTTTTTAGGCTAGTTTATAGTTTATCACTTTTCAAAAGTATGACCATTTTTCAGTGTGTCAAATTGTCATGGAACCGTTTATTCAACCAAAGTATTCGTTCCTTAATATATCTCCATAGTAACATGTTTTCTCCTAGAATATTGTAACGCGGTTAATCACATTGTTTACCAGCATCTACGAGTATTAAAGAACGCAATGAAGCGCTTCTGATTAATATCACTTAAGATAAAATGTGTAACAACCGAGAACTAGGATAGTGATGTCCATTTACGATAGCATGTAGAAAGTTACCTCTCTAACTATAAGCCAGGTAAATGAAGGCTCTAATCTATGTAAATGTGCTTTTGCGTTTATATATATATATATATATATCTTGAAAATATTGTCAGAAACATGGATTACTATTCAAAAATTAAATAACGAAGGTGGTGAAATAGGTGATTCAACCCAACGATGGAAAATACCTAACACATTTATATATTTAAATTAAGAACCCCCAAAATTTGGGGAATTACTAATTGTGAATATTGATACAATTTTTTATTTATTTTTAAAATTTATTTTTGATCAAAATTAGTAATGTTATTATTGCAGCTTGACAGTGGCCTTGAACGCCGAAACAGCTGTCATAATAATAAAAACTAAAAATACTCCCAGAACTAAATAATTACATTACTAAATTTGATTTACACTAAATAAAAAAAATAAAAAAATGGAGTTCTGCGAATTAAGCACAAAAACAATGAATACTCCACGCGACAGGCCTTGAGGTAAATAATTTCCCGCAAGGCCTATATCACCTTTGAGGATGTTATGTGGAGGGTCTTTTAGAGAGAGAGGAAACACAGAGGCCGGCAGATCATTCCACAGCTGAGCTGTTGAACACAAAAACGAGTCGTAAAAGCGACCCGTTCTCATGTGACTAATGTGCAAATGTTGGGCGCGCGTTTGGCGTGTTTCCCGACTATGCAATGGTGCCGAAGGGATCAATGACGCTAGTTTCTCAGAGCACCTTACATTAAAATACCTGTAGAACAAGGACAGCATTCCTACCTGCCGTCTGTGCTCCAAAGATTGCAATCCGTTTGTTAAGATTTTGGAAGGCGAATCTATCAAACGGACCGCCCGTTTCTGCAGAGAGTCATGGATTTTTTTTTAGATATTTTGGGGCTCCAGACCAGAGATTCTACTCATTCTAATTATTGGAAGATAAAAATCTTCCAATAATTACTCTGTGGGGTCAGTTGTTTAAATACAAATAATGATATGTTTGTAATTGTTTATTGTTACATTTTTTAAAAATTATTATTTACATTTTACAAAAAAAAAAAAAAACCAAAAAGGTCCCGATAAACCTCTTTTTTGTAGTTTGTCTAACGGGAGCTTGTTATTCAAAACTAAATGTTACAAAATATACATAAATCTTTATAAAATACAAACATAAAAACATATTTAACAATCTTAAAACATAAACATTTCTCAAGAATCTTACTCAAAAATATATTTAAAAAAATAAATAAAATTAAAACATAAACGGCAATAATAAATCATACAAAAAATATTTTTTTTAATAATCTAAAAGAAATAGCTTCTTTCAGCTAGCCAAGTTTTCAATGTATTTATTAATTGTTTAGTTTTAATACAGTTTTTATTATTTAATCATTGAAGAAGATTCTCGAACCCAGGACCTCTACCTATCCGGGGTAAAAGCTTAACCTAGGTAGAGGTCCTGGGTTCGAATCCCGGATGCGACTGAAATTTTATTTTCTGTTGTTTTTTCTGTTTCGTGGTTCATTTGGGATGTGTTATTATTATCTTCTTAAAAGAATAAATATTACAAGTTATAAAAAATGAACAGTTTTTTATTATTATTTTTTTTATTTCAGCGGGTAACATATTTAAACTGCTCGGAATCATGTTACCTAAAGTTCTTTGTCCATATTTGTTTGTATGCTTAGGAACCATTAATCCTTCATTAAAATTGAGACGAGTATTGTAAGTGTGCTTTAGTCTATTTGTATTATACGACTATATGGGATTATTAATTTGCTATTATTAATTATTTTTCTATGATTATGATTTGTCTGAACTTGTCATTATTTTTTAGTGTACTGAGTATCCCTGATAGGGGGAGCTTCATAATTTTTTAAAAATAAATTTAAAAAAAACTTAGTTAGGTTAAGCTTAGATTAGGTTTACGGGAAAGTTTTTTTGTTGTTGTAATTTTGACTTAATATCACATTCAAAATGTGTGCCGATTCATACGTGTGTTGAATTATTCGGTCACCATTTCCAAATGTTTTATATTTTTGTTTTGCAATAAAATTAATTGTAAATTCGCTATTGGAAAGCCCGCGGAGGATGGCGGATTATTGTTACTAATAAGAAGCACTGCAATAATAATCTATAATTTTCTCGTTATTCATTGAAACCAGTGAACAAATAAGCTTCTTCCTACAAAATTATTTCAATTACGTGTAGCTGACTTAAAGGGAGTTGCAAAGATACGCGACAGGTGTAACCTAAACTAACAAGGATTGATGTATTGTTACGCAAATACTATTTATATGAATACCGCACAAGAGTCCCAAACTGTTCCCAACCGTCTGGAGCCAGTGAGACTATGGCATTCCCAATTGGGGAATGTTGTGAGGCTGAAGGTATTGTGGAGGGGAAGGAGGAGAAGGGGGAGAGGAAGGTGGGGAAAAGGGTAAATACCTGGCTATTCAGATCTGGTCACCAAACACGGCTAAAAGCTATTTCAAGCAACGTTTCAATTCTGAATGGTGGTCTTTCACCAGGGCGATACTGAAAGTATCTTCCACTCTGGAACGTGCGCAAATATACCATATATTATTTTTAAATGAATTAATTGTGAAACAACACAAATTAATTATATAAAAATTACTTGCCCACGCCGGGATTTGAAGCCGCGACCTTCGGATTCGTAGTCGAGAGCCTTACCCCTCGACCATGGAGGCTAAGAAGATAAATTACTTGACACACCTCCCAGTTATTGCGTATTTCAAGTATGAAACATTGGATCAAAAAGCCAAAGGAAGCACAGTTATTGCATCGCGTTACGAATCTGTTTTTTTTTTGCAACAGCAAGTATTCGTAACATGTACGTTGTTTGTCCTTGTGAATATTTGTATGAAAAAAAACACCGAGAACATTAAATCATAGTATTTTGAAAATATTGCATATTGGCCATATAAAACTGTATGGCAAAATAGCGTGGAAAATTTTTATCTATATACGTAATCAAAATCCGTCTATTTGGAAAGTACTGAGACTGTTTGTCTTAGTTATTAAGTGTTAAAAATAAGTATTTATTGTAGTAAGTTTTTCTCACAACCAATTTTATAATTAACTGCCTGCTTGTGTACAGCTGATTAAAATGTCTTCAATCATAATATATAATCAATTTACACACAATGCAATCTTTCAATTAAACAACCTGATTGGTAAAAAAAATTAGTTCGTTAAACTGTTTGAGTTTTTTTCTGATTGTTTGATTTGTGGGAATATTTTGGTTTCAGTAATATTTTATCAGGTTGATTGTTTGGCACATCTTTACATCATAAATTGAAATTTTTTATTTGTGGACGAAACAACCGAACCCACAAGAATCATTCTGTCTAGATTAACTAGAAACATAGAATCCTTCTCCTGCAATGTCAAGAGGTGTTTATAAAATTTGAAAGGGATGAGATTCAGGTAATGTTGTTAAATTATTAACATTATAAATTATCATTTGGCAGTGATCGGACAATCTACAAACAAAAAATACTGTTTCACTATTCGATGAAAGATCGAGACGCATTTTTTTCCTTATTAAGTTGATATAAACAAGCTGACATACTAGTAGATGCGTCTGAAACAGAAGCCTTTTAATGATCGGCACCCAAAAATAAACAATTTTCGGGTTGCTAACTCAAGAAATACTACGAATGATTTATCTATAATATAATTTTTTATGGGTAATTACGAAAATGTGTAAGATTTAAAAATGCAACAATCCTTAAACGGTAATCTTTTAAATTCCATACTGGTATTAAGTACTGGCATTTTGGAGAAAATGTTCAAAACTTTTACTGGTTTTCAAACTGCATCTGTTTTTAGATATTTTGGAATGTATTTCATAGAATTAAAAGATTACAATTTAACGATTTTTGTCTTTTGGAACCTTCTGTCTTTTCCTAACTACCCGTATAGAATTTACAGATATCATTTGTTGTAATTCTTGAGTTAGCAACCTGCAATGTGACGCTTTTGGCCATTTTGGACGAAGTGGTATGCATAAACGGAGGATATGTATTTTTAGTAGTGTCCACCACAAAACTGCTAATTTTCCTGCAAATTATATTTAATTTATTTCAATCCATGCATAAATCTGGGCGATGGCATCAGTTGGAATTCGTGTTAGCATATAATATGAATATACTAATATAAAACTAAATCACTTTCATCGGCTACAGCGACGGTGAATTCCGCATTTCAGTATTTGGCCGTTAACAATTTACATGCAACTAGACACCATGCAACTGGAGCACCGCGAGGCTGGTTGTTCAATTACTATTTCATTTTATAACAGCTGAAGGCCTCCACTGCTGTATCCTGTTTTCTCCACTCACTTGTCGTATGAGCGCTTTAATTTAAACTTTAAAACTCGATAACTATTGTATGTTCATTAAATTAAGATGAGAGAGATACCATTTTTCATTAGTGTGTACAGAGTTGACTACTATCTGTTCTGGGGGGGCGGTTACTTGCATGCGTGACCAATGACGACATAATATGAAGAAAAAAAATTGAAAGGATTTGAAAAAAAAACTACAAAAAATGTTGCCGGAGACCGAAATTTCAATTAGATTTTTTACTGAAAATAAGGTCAGGAATCACTGGTTAAAGTAAGTTAGTAAAGTTTAAAATTAAAGGTATTTTAAATCTACGGTTTTTTCAAGCATAATGAAATTGTGCACACTTCACAATCAAAACAAGAGGAAAGTCAGACTCTACATGAGATTTAGAAAAAACAACTCGCATCCCTCTTTTCCACCTCTTAAAGCAAAATTTTTTGTACTTTTTGATGAAATTTTGCGTACAATATAAGAATAATTACTGCGTTGGGGTAGATGTAGGGGTAGGAGTAACACATCACAACCTCCAAACTTAACTCCAAACTATTCATATCCATCGGCAATGCCAGGTAATTCAATAATCTCAAAATCAATAATAGAGGTTAATCATGGTAAAAAGATAAACAAGAGTCTTACAGCTCTATTAAGTATAACCGTATTAAACGGTTTCTATCGAATGAGAAACGATATGTGAAAAATTATATTATTTGATAATAGTCTTGACGGGACACTCGAATCTGTTAGTCAAAATAACATAATAATGCTGAAATATATGACAACGAAATTCAAAATTGAATCCGTCACAGAAAAACAACGGGAAATTACTATTTAGTATATATGTTAGATAAACTATTAAAACTTATTAGATAATTCCGGAATAGCGAATAAGAATGGAAAGTTGGACGACGGTTAAACGGCAGCTCTATGAGCCATTAAAGTTATTCTCGTTAAGCACAGGTACAATCGCACAAGTCCGAGTGTCCGACTTAAATATCTATTGTAAAACGCGGCGAAAGCAAACCGTATTAAGTGCACACGGCTGATCGGATCGGAGTTATCTGATATGCTTGGATACAGTGGAGAGGGGACCAAACTTCTTGGCAGAAAACACCGTCGTGTTAATGTATCAAAAACTACGGCGCCACAATTATTCTAGTTCAATTATTCTACTTACAACCAGAAACGCGTGATGTTTACTTCTATCACTGCATTCCCTTGAAATGCTCAGCCATAATGAACATCTATTGGTGATGATTGATCCCTATTGGGGTTCGCGTTTTTGTTGGCTCTGTCTGTCTAAGTTTTGCTAAATGGACTTTTCATTTTAATTCAACTTACAAAATGGTTTCACATCTAGTAAATTTTTTTTTTTTTTGTCAAATGTATGGATTTTTAATGAGTAAGAATATAATCATTGAAGGAGATAATATTAACAAATCTCAAATGAAACATGAAACAGAAAAAAACGCAAAAAATAAAAAAAAAGCATTAGTCGGATCTGGGAATCGAACTAAGGAATTCTGTCTTACCTTCACAAGACTCTAACCACCGAGCTGATAAAACTTTATTTTACGTAATTTTAATCGATATCATACTTCAAATTGAAGACTTATAATTACAAAGTTCTCCCTGAATCTTCAATGATTAAATATTACATTGAGGTTCATAAGCTTCAATAAGTTATTCCATTAAATTGAGTAAGAATACAATTCGCTTAATATCAATATTCCTCGCAATAGATTTACCTTGGTCCATCACACTAAACAATTGACAAAACAATACGTACTTGGTAGCGTTGACAATATGAAGTTTGATAAAACTGTTAAAAATTCATGATATGTATATTCGAATAGGAACTCCTGAGACCAGATGCTTCTTAGTCAAATACGTAGAGCACCGAAAAGAGTCAAGTATATGTTTGCACCGAACATATATTCAGTTTCAGTTTCAGCGTCGATAAATCAGCATTTATTGAAAGAACGTTATAAATAATAGGGCATGTTTAAATATAACTACAATATATGTTTCATAATTATATTATTGTATGGTTTACGTTACCTACCTCACATAATATTGTTTTAAAAAAAGTACCTAGGAAGAAAATCTTGTTTCACTTTAATGTTAACATGACAAGGTGACATCAAAAAGTAAGTGATTACAAAGATACAGTTTTTTATTAATCTTGCCATTTTTAACCATTGTGCCTACATTTGAATATGTTGAAATCACAACGTTCAAATGAGTGAAATATTTGAACGTTTTCCTTTGAATAATTTCATTTTGTTATTACCTGCCATAACAGTTGGTGCCTATTCTACTGCGAATGGTTCGTTGCATTAATCGCATTCATTTCTACTCTTAAATGTTACGTAAACGAATTTTTACTTATGCTAATATTAAAACTAAGCGGTACGAGGACATGCTTTGATAATATCAGGAATATCAGAATATAATCGGTTATTTTTTCAGTTTATCAAAATGGAAAATAGCTCATTATAATATTACATATTCGTAAAAGCATTTACTTTGTGGCTTGTCATAATTATAATATAAATACATAACTTAGTATAAAACCACTTCAATTTAATATATTGATAGACCGGTTTCAGAAGTACCCTTCCAATTTAAGTGTTGGGGTGGAGGGCGACTAGAGGGGAAGAGTTAATTAGGGTTTTTTCGGGAAGAACCGAACAGTTCGTTGGAAAAATATCTAGAATAGGACTATAAGATAAATTTACTAGGTTATTCAATAAATTAGAAATAATATTTATTGATTTTATAATTTCGAGTTGTTTTAAGGTATCTAACTTTTTGCCTTTATTATCGGGGTGAAGAATTTGAACCACTATTTTTAATTTTAAAAAATGGTTGGTTGTAATGAGATAATTGGCAAACTCTGAAAATGTATTGTTATTTAAATATGTAAAGTGTTCCGTGATTCCAGTATTAACATTACACAATATCTTACCTATGTAAAACGAAGGAGAGTAATTTCAACACAGTTTGTAAGTGACTTTAGTAGCTTAATTTATGTTATCTATCTGTAATGTTTCGTTAGTATTTCACCTATGGTAATATCAGTGTAGAACGCGGGTGAACAGTATATTGGCAGCCAAAATTTTTGTGCAATGTGATGAAAAGTTGGATATATTCAAGATTCTATGGCACTGAGGGGAATTTAAGTAACTTTAACTTTTATTAATTATATAATTGAAAATACACTTTGTAAAAAAAAAAATTTAAAAATAAAAATACACTTTTTACAAAGTGTATTTTCAATTATATAATTAATAATGATGCCACAAAGTTATCAAGCATTTGAAGAAATTATTAATTTCTGTATAATTTTGACATTTTAAGGTAAGGTATAAATATATAAAATACATAAATATATTAGAAAAAAAAAATGGTCTTCCCCACTAGGAGATTCTGTGCTGAGGCGAACTGGGTTTTGAATAGGGGGGTTTCAGCGACTTCTATACTTCAACTTGAAGATTTTGGAAGGGTATTTCCAATAACTTCTACGACGTTGTTTTAAGAATGCTAGTCAGTTCCTCTTCTGCTAATTCCTCAAGCAAAGTTTTTCTGGACTTAATGCAATTATTGATTAAAATACTTGCTGTATAATTTTACAGCTAAAAATTAGAGCTTCTTTGTCCAAAAGTAGTATTACGCTTTGAGACATTTAGATTGTCTGGTGGCTTTGTTCTGGTATTATGATTATGAGGAGTGATAACCATTTTGTCCTTTTGAGTTAATTAAAGAGAATATTTTTGGCAAAGATTTTTTGTCCACTTGGAACGTCGAAATGTTTAAACATTTCCGTTGTTGTCATCCTAATGGGGACCTTTAAAATGGTATTTATAATGCATTTCTGAGTTGTATTTAATGGTTTTATGTAATTTGATCCCAATATTCCATATTCCAAATGAGAGTAGCTTAAAGCATAATATACTCTTTTACAATTTCTTCAACAGATTGGTATTCACTTTGTGGCGTCATTATTAATAAATGAATTAAAAATTACTTTGTATTCAACACTTTATTAATATACACACATAAGCATGTTACGAAGCGATGCTTTATTCATAAAGAATATGTAGAATACAACTAAAGTATACCTGATGAAGAAAGCATCGATTTCGAAACATGTTGAAATGTGTATATTAATAAAGTTGTGAATACAAAGTAATTTTTAATTGATTTGTATTTTAAAAATGTGTTTATGAAAATGTTGTTTTTAGTATTTGCGTGGATATTATTAATTTCTTCCAATTATGCCGAACTCATATGGTATTATTCTGCAATAAAAGACACAATGTCAGTAATCGCGTTGACGGTGTTGCATTTCAATTTGTTTTCCGTGTCGTGTAAAAGTGCACGTAGATATTATACAATAATTACTAACACGTAGATCAATTTTACAGTTTTAACGATTATGCATTATTATGCAGGTATTTGCTGCTCATGAATGATTGATAAATTTCACAAATCATTTATATTTTTTTCTCTTGCGCCAGAATACTGAAAAAAATATCATTTGCAAGGTTTTGTAATTACATGCATGTGACCGCTAAAGAGAATGTTAAGGTGGTGAACGACTTTTAAATTGCGTTACATTTTTTTCAGTTTATGCACGATTTTGGTTTACTCAATACATTTTATTTATGATTGATTTTCAAGCATTATAATTACCTGCCTCATTTACACGTTCAATATTATTTAGCAAAGTGAAGGGGCTGTGTACACTGATATTGAAAACAGTTATACCTGATCAATATATATATATTTCAATTTATATATTCATCAGGTTATAGAAGACAAGAGTACAGATTATTAACTAACTATTTTTTTTTGTTTAATTTATTATTAAGTTCAGCAAGTATTTTCAGTTTTTATAAATTGGGTTAAAATCAATTTTAAATTTCATTTAAATTTAAAAAAAAAGTAAACTAGGTTATGAAAAGTACATCCATAAGAGTTCCGTCAAAACAAATTTGACGAATGTCTTTGCGAACTTACGAATCGTACCGAATATCCTGCAAATTATTAAACCTTTTTTAAATACAACATTATTTGATCCTGATGTGTGATCTCTGGGGGAACTGTGCAGAGGCTCTGTTCAAAGAAAATAGATCCTTCAATGTAGGTCTTAAACTAAATTTATCGTTTGTTTAACAGGCGTATGACGTATTATTTCTATTTCCCACTTTAAACCAAGGTCGGATTGAAGAAATTGCCACTAGGCAAAAGGCACACGTTAATGCAATTATAAAGCGGACACAAAAAGTCACAATAAATAAAGAAATAACATAACGACTTGCCATTTTACTTATCAAGGTCACCTCACTTAATGGATTTACTTAAATATCTCGTTTTTGTGTAACACTACATAAGAGTTTCACTATTCGGAGCAAGCAGAACTGTAGCACCCACAATAAGGGAATATGTAGGGGATGAGAGGGAAATGAAAGTGTAGAGGTTGAGAAATACTTGGTTGCTTGGATTTGCATTGGTAGAAACTAGGGGTACATCCAGATCATGCACTATTTAGAATGGATACATAGCAATAAAATGTACATTCTACACTTTGTTCCTTATTATTAATAGTTCAATGTGCATAGAGTATCATCACTTCATACATAAAAAACCATAAAATCGTACGTAAATCATTTTCAACTCATACATAATGTATCAGCAACTCATACATAAATTGACTGCCCTATAACGGATGTTTGTTCCCAGTTGGGAAGTCAAAGCTTACTAGTTTTATTGTTTAATAATGTGTGAAAAATAAATAAAAATAAAATAAAACAAATTATTATCAATTCATACATAAATTATCTTCAACTCATACATAAAGTATCATCAACTCGCACATAAAAGGTCATCATATCATACATAAATTGCCATCATTTTTAATTTGGGAGCCGGGTATGGGTACCGCCGCCCCGGGAAACATTATTTGTATTACCAACACTTCTGCCATAGGTCACGCCAAGTGGTTTGCTACGGCAAGTGACTTAGCAGGGGTGCCCGGATTCATGGGGTGAATATTGTCCAGGTCACGGCGGCGGGTGCGTCTGCCCACCAGCCGTGTGGCCGGTTGACGGAGACTCATGGACCTCTCCAGCCAGACTCTCTCGATCCATCGCCTTACGTCCGTCACTCCTGGACACACTGACCACCCAGATTCCTACCCGACCCTCATACCCTTTTACTTCCCAGAACTTCCTTTCGTTCCTTTCCGTAAAAATACCCTCCATACAGCATCCCAAAAGATAACTCAGGCCCTGAGCGAAATTATTTTCTTCAAAGCCTCCTGTGTGGAGTAAAAGAAAAAAGACTCCAGAAGGAAGCATAAAGCTTATTTTATGTTTTTTGGTGTGGTTTATC
>JAHDVE020006491.1:0-38354 GCA_022606495.2 Halesus radiatus | reverse complement strand
ATTAACAAATCTTAACGGGGAGAGAGACGTCGGAGACTTATTATTTATTAATTCAAAATAATGCTAGTATTATTACGCAATACGATAAACATAATGTTTTTAAATAGAAAAATATTTATAAAATATTTTATAAATTTACATAGGCTTAGCATTTATCAAAATCCAATCAGAAATATTACTTTTTTCTGACCGTCCCATTGTACGAGTGTGTTTTACAAAATATTAAAAATACGAATACGATTTTTAAAGTGGAGAAAAGTATGTTTAATAATTTTTCGTTGCGTTTTTGTAAATTAACGTAACCCAAAATTTGTAATCCGCATTTCCAAAAATTAGATTTTGATAAATGCTAAATATTTTTCTATTTAAAACATTATGTTTATCGTATTGCGTAATAATACTATCATTATTTTGAATTAATAAATAATAAGTCTCCGACGTCTCTCTCCCCGTTAAGATTTGTTAATACTATCCTCTCAGATGGTTAAATATTACAATGTGTTATTACAATACATTGAAATATATTCAATCCTAGTATTTTAACATAAAGCTACTAATCGTGAATTTCTCGAAAGAATTTATTTACTTTTTCAATTAAGGTAGAACGACTTTATGGGATTGTTTTCAATCAAATGAATAACAGGTTTTTTTATAAACAACTATTTAATAGACGTCTCTCTCCCCCTTAAATGAAATATGCAGAAAACGACACAGAAAATAAAAAGGTATCAGACGCATCTGGGAATCGAACCCAGGACCTCTGTTTTACCGGGACATCGCTCTAGCCACTGAGATATAATTCTGTGATTTGAGATATCATTCTTCAAATTTGAGACTAACCTAGTCAAAAGAAGTACCATAGAAATAAAATTTAAAAAAAACACACGAATAGGTATATCCGAGACAATATCTAGGTCGCAAATATATTCTGGTAGGACTTTGCGATCACAAAAAATATGTATATATTATAGGAATTAATTGAGGATAATATTGGACAGAGACAACTCCGTCTGCACATTTCTTGCATCATTCATATTCTTACATATCCCCATACATTCACTTCTGTTATGCTGACTCTTGACATGACCAGATTCAAGTATTTAATTTACTTGACACAGCAATTTTAGAGTTTCCACCTTTGAAGATTTTCCCTCTTTAGGACAGTCAAATTTACATGCTAAGCTTATAGATATGAAGCGAGTATGTACAGAAGACGTACGCATAATAATATAAGAGAAAAACGTTGTTATTCTGGGCTACGTTCAGGGGATGTGCATTGTGCATTGTTAAGAAACCCGTATTGGCGTTACGGCATTCTATAAAAATTGCTCTCTAACTTTTTTTACAGTAACTCCACACAGGAGGCCCTAAGGGAAATAATTTCCATCAAGGCCTATATCATCTTTGGGGATGCTGTGTGGAGGGTCTTTTAGAGGATGGGAAGGAGTGAACTTGTGTCTTGAAGAGACCCATGTTGTAGGATGGAGGAAACACAGAGGCCGGCAGATCATTCCACAGCTGAGCTGTTGAACACAAAAACGAGTCGTACTCGGCCCTAAGGGAAATAATTTCCATCAAGGCCTATATCATCTTTGGGGATGCTGTGTGGGGGGTCTTTTAGAGGATGGGAAGGAGTGAACTTGTGTCTTGAAGAGACCCATGTTGTAGGATGGAGAAAACACAGAGGCCGGCAGATCATTCCACAGCTAAGCTGTTGAACACAAAAACGAGTCGTGGAAGCGACTCATTCTCATGTGACAATTGTCAACCGCGTGCAAATGTTGAGCGCGCGTTTGGCGTATTTCCCTACAATGCACCAATTCCGAAGGGATCAATGACGCTAGTTCCTTAGAGCATATTCCATTAAAATACCGGTAGAACAAGAACAGCATTCTCACCTAACGTTTGTACTCCAAAGATTGCAATCCGTTTTTTAAAATAGGCGAATCTATCAAACAAACCACTCCTTTCTGCACAGAGTAAAGGTTTTTTTTTTAGATATTTTGGGGCTCCCGACCAGAGATGACTGCTAAAGCATCACGCCATTTCCCCGCGGGGGTATAGCAGAGAGGACGAACCGCCAAATAACTCGGTCTTAGCACACCTTCCTTGCCTCATTCACATTCATACATCGTCCTATACACACCCTTTAATTATTCTGAATCTTGATATGAACCGACTCAAGTATTTGGTGCCATGACACCATCAAGTGGATCAAATACTTGAGTCGGGCCATGTCAGAAGTCGGAATATATAAGACAGTTTTTGAATGTGAATGAAGCAAGAACTGTATGCGAAAATCGAGAAGTTTGGCGGTCCGTCCTTTCTGCCTACCCCTAAACGGCGTAATGGTTAGTTGATTAGTTAGTCACGATAGTCTGTAAGTGACTTCACCACAGTTTGATAATGCCTTCGGAAGGCGAAACAGCTGTCACGCGTAATAATAATTACCTTGCAGAACTTTTTTTTGTAAGTAAATCGTTTTTTAAATAAATTGAACGAAGAGAGCTATTATAATTTTTTTTTTAATTTAAAAATAAAGTTATTCTGCGTTAGATCGTGCGATTAGACATAGCGATCGCTATGTTAGATCGGTGAGAACGTTAGATTACATGATTCCTTAAACTAAAATTAAAAAAATTAAACGTGATGATATTAAAAAATGTATTAAAATAAAACAGTTAATATATTGAAGACTTGGCAAGCTGGAAGACACTGTTTGTATTGGATTATTAGAAAATATTATTGTTGTTATTATTTTTATGTATACGTAAAAGTAAACACATTTTTATAATTTCTTCAAAAGATTAGTTAACTAACTTTAATTAAATTAAAGTTAATTAACTTATCTTTTAGTCCCATTCTGAATATTTTCCCAATAAATCGCTCTGTTCTTCTCGGAAATCCTACAATTACCCCTACCCATTTGCTTACCCCCCACTCCAACACCTAAAATTTATATGTCTTGTCAATATTTTATATCATAAGTTAGTTTAAATATTCTCCTGATGAAGGAAGGGTGCTTCCGAAACCGGTAGAGTTTTGATAAAATAAAAGTGGTCTACAACAAATTTATGTGTTTTTTATTGTAGATTAGTATTCAATTTATGGCGTCATTATTAATAAATGGATTAAAAATTACGTTGTAATTTTGAATCCATTTATTTATTTATTATTTGTCTATACTTGCAATTATTATTTTTTTAGTATTCTGCATATTCGACACATGTTTATATGTCTATATTAATAAAGTTGTGATTACAAAGTAATTTTAAATTAATTTATTAAACATGTTTTTAATCAGATTACTCTGATATTTTAATGTTTTTATTTAAGTTTGTTACATATGTTTTCATTTTATATATTACTAACTCCTAGTATTCCCAAAGTAAAACAATCAAACAAACAAACTTAAAAAAAAACGGAAACGACAAAACAAAAAAAGTCACTTCACCTTTTTTATTAATATTTTATAGGATTTCTTAATAATGATTTATCTATATTGTTTAATCTTAATTTTATTTTTGGTCCTTTTGTAGTCGTTTTTTTTTCCTTTTTTTAAGCAGAAATACCATTATGGGTATTTTACATCAATGAAACCCATATTGGCATCTATTATATTGTTTACATACAATTTAGACTATCATATAACGGGAAATTGCCCTTGTTGGAGAGTCAAAGCATTCTTACATGTGAACATTTTGTACTAAATAGATAAATAAAGCAGCCTAACTCGAAACTTATTATAAGATTTTTTATTTTAAGATTTATTACAAACACCCGTTTGGACATCTTCGTCTGATTTTTTGTAAAATTTAATTTAATTAAAAAAAATTCCAAAAGGGTCTGTCTTATGTAAATTGACGACATCGATTTTCTTTAAAAGTCGGTATACTTCTTGAGATTGTCTCTTCGGTGGATGTTGGTTACGTAAGCGAGTCCATCCGACCATCACCGTCGGCCGTCACGTGTGTCGTGTCTTGCAAAAGTGAATGAGCCATCATATTTTTGCAATTAAACAAGATTTCTAATAATTCTTGCACACACGTCCGTGTCCCCTATGCAAACAAAACAGAGCAGACTTTGTACAATTCACTTCCGCGCAGTAGCGTAGCAGACTCCTGGGAGGGAAGGCTGGGTGGCTTCCTGGGGTCGCATCCCAAAGAGGAAGCAACAATGATACCTTATATCAGGAAGAAAGGCACTATCTGCATTTTCACAACCACTACATTTTCCTTGCATGCTTCTGCTTCTTAACAATTTTTTAGATTTACTTTTTTGTTGTTGTTTAATTATGACCCGAACCAAACCGGTTTCGCGTTAAGATTTGCTGACCATAATAAGTTACACATGACCCTCTGTTCGGTTACACTTTACACCTTTTTACTTTGAAAATCGAATCGAAAACCATTGTCCGCACACCCTGACATGATAATTAAATCATTTATTTTAATCACCTGTCAAATATTTGTTAAAAACAATTGCTTAAGGTGATACTTAAAATCATCTTGCAAATTCACGATCAAATTATAAAAAATACATCCCATTAATTCATAGAATACCATATCATAATCCGTATATACAACCGCCAACAGACAAATTGTCTCAATGTTTAAAAGCATTACGTGCCAAAAGTGTTTTCTTCTAAAACATTAAGAATTAGCGCCATCTGTTTCACCTTAAGTTGAGTATATAACTACTTGAAGATGGCGGCTGATTTAATCAGATCAGATCCAATTAAACGATTAAGAATTATACTATTGTATGAAGCTATCACTTTGTGGTTATCCATTATAATCAAATGAAACACTCAAACTTTGTTTAAGTACCTTAGGGCAAATGTCTACACTTGCCTTAAGGATGGAACGGTTGTTCCGAAACCGGTAGGCGTATAAAATAAATATGGTTTGAGTGTTTCATCCGATTAAGAATTATTCTGCACAAACCACTGATTAAAAAATAAATATCAACATGTTATATTAATAAAATTACTAAGAAATATTTTGTGTACACCAGTGTTTAATATATAAATATTAACATATTTCTGAAGCGAAGCTTCCTCATCGGGATACACAATATACTAAGAAATAATGACAAGTGCAGACAAATAATAATCATAGAAAAATAATAATGTAAAAATAGACAAAAATAATAAAAAATTAACAATAACTGATCAAAAGTAGGAAAGTAATTATTTAAAAATGTAAAACAAAAATATGTCTATATTAAATAACAAATACATATTAGAATTTATTTTTATATTTAATATAAACAAAATAACAAGGATTGAAATATAATAAAACAATACCTATTATTACTATGATTTTATTTAATACCATTCTAAATATAGGATTAAATATCAATAATACTAAATATAATATTATAATTGTAAACCAGTTGTATTCGTATGTAAAGAATATAAACCTTTATTTATACCAAAAGATTTGTTTCCAAAACATTGTTAGCAAATTCAAAATATTTCTAATCAATTTTATATTTAATGAAGAAATTGTTTTACTAACGTTTTATTTTACTTTGTCGCCTTGGTTGTTCCTTGATTCCGTTAAAATCAATAATTTCTAATATGTTTAATAATTAGTGTTTACAATAATGCGCAATTATTTGACTTATTTCATCGCACATTGTCTATTTTTATAATTTGTCTATGTTCATATCATTATTTTGTAATATACTTTGAATCCTGATGAGGGAACCATT
Organism: Halesus radiatus; assembly: GCA_022606495.2. Classification (NCBI taxonomy): domain Eukaryota; kingdom Metazoa; phylum Arthropoda; class Insecta; order Trichoptera; family Limnephilidae; genus Halesus; species Halesus radiatus. The sequence goes on along the minus strand of JAHDVE020006491.1, from coordinate 32,636 downwards.
GGTTTCTAAACCTGATAATATTCGTTTATTAAATAGTCATCTATTCAAAATATCTGTTAATCATTTAATTGAAAATGATGCCATAAAGTGGTTCTACCTTAATTGAAGAAATAAATCATATCCTTTCAAGAAATTCGCGATAAACCAAACGTTAACATTTATCGTTAGGTATAGTTAAAGATAACGATTTTTTTTTCTGATACATTAAACAAATATGGAATACTTTATTTTTATTTTTATGAACATGCAATAAAAAAAAAGTTATAACTTCAAATATTATCATTGAATACTTACTACCTGGAAATTCCAAAATTTGGTCTATCCTATTTGGATCAGGATGCATTTTTTTTTAACTCTTTTATCATTTTTGCCAAACCAGTTTACCAAAAAAATTGACATTCCTAACAATTATAACGATTTCAATATTGCAACGATTCGGAATTTAGGTTTATTAGGTAACTCCGTACTGCACGCATTGCTGTTCAAGTCTGCCGATTAATCGATATCGCTTTGAAGCCGTCTTCATTTCGTAATGAGAAACCACCGGGTGTCGGAATATTGTTCAATTCACCGCGCCAATTAAGGCGACGGTGAAATTCATCAATTTTTTTTGAAGGAATTAAAAATTCTAAAAAATAATCACATATTGCAACCTGCAAGACAGAATGCAATATTTGTAATTTATTGCATATTTATTAATATGATGCATGACAAATTATACACTGTTCGTAACACACATCTATGTTGAAAATATACTTTTAAGGAAATAACGTCATCAATGTATCCAGAAGTTGTGGGTTTGAAAGATTGAAGGTATGAAGTTATAATAATAATTATATAATTAATAATTAATAATTTCTAATATGTCTAATAAATAGTGTTTACAATAATATATATTTTTTAAATAAATATTTGTACGTTAATACGCAATTATTTCTCTTATTTCATCACTCATTGTCAATTTTTGTCAATTTTAATAATTTGCCTACGTTTATATAATTATTTTGTAATATACTTTGAATCCTAATGAGGGAACTATTGGTCTCTAAACGTGTTGGTTTTCATTTATTAAATAGTTGTTTATAAAAAAACCTGTTAATCATTTGATTGAAAACAATCCCATAAAGTCGTTCTACCTTAATTGAAAAAGTAAATAAATTCTTTCGAGAAATTCACGATTAGTAGCTTTATGTTAAAATACTAGGATTGAATATATTTCAATGTATTGTAATAACACATTGTAATATTTAACCATCTGAGAGGATAGTATTAACAAATCTTAACGGGGAGAGAGACGTCGGAGACTTATTATTTATTAATTCAAAATAATGCTAGTATTATTACGCAATACGATAAACATAATGTTTTTAAATAGAAAAATATTTATAAAATATTTTATAAATTTACATAGGCTTAGCATTTATCAAAATCCAATCAGAAATATTACTTTTTTCTGACCGTCCCATTGTACGAGTGTGTTTTACAAAATATTAAAAATACGAATACGATTTTTAAAGTGGAGAAAAGTATGTTTAATAATTTTTCGTTGCGTTTTTGTAAATTAACGTAACCCAAAATTTGTAATCCGCATTTCCAAAAATTAGATTTTGATAAATGCTAAATATTTTTCTATTTAAAACATTATGTTTATCGTATTGCGTAATAATACTATCATTAATTTGAATTAATAAATAATAACTCTCCGACGTCTCTCTCCCCCTTAAATGAAATATGCAGAAAACGACACAGAAAATAAAAAGGTATCAGACGCATCTGGGAATCGAACCCAGGACCTCTGTTTTACCGGGACATCGCTCTAGCCACTGAGATATAATTCTGTGATTTGAGATATCATTCTTCAAATTTGAGACTAACCTAGTCAAAAGAAGTACCATAGAAATAAAATTTAAAAAAAACACACGAATAGGTATATCCGAGACAATATCTAGGTCGCAAATATATTCTGGTAGGACTTTGCGATCACAAAAAATATGTATATATTATAGGAATTAATTGAGGATAATATTGGACAGAGACAACTCCGTCTGCACATTTCTTGCATCATTCATATTCTTACATATCCCCATACATTCACTTCTGTTATGCTGACTCTTGACATGACCAGATTCAAGTATTTAATTTACTTGACACAGCAATTTTAGAGTTTCCACCTTTGAAGATTTTCCCTCTTTAGGACAGTCAAATTTACATGCTAAGCTTATAGATATGAAGCGAGTATGTACAGAAGACGTACGCATAATAATATAAGAGAAAAACGTTGTTATTCTGGGCTACGTTCAGGGGATGTGCATTGTGCATTGTTAAGAAACCCGTATTGGCGTTACGGCATTCTATAAAAATTGCTCTCTAACTTTTTTTACAGTAACTCCACACAGGAGGCCCTAAGGGAAATAATTTCCATCAAGGCCTATATCATCTTTGGGGATGCTGTGTGGAGGGTCTTTTAGAGGATGGGAAGGAGTGAACTTGTGTCTTGAAGAGACCCATGTTGTAGGATGGAGGAAACACAGAGGCCGGCAGATCATTCCACAGCTGAGCTGTTGAACACAAAAACGAGTCGTACTCGGCCCTAAGGGAAATAATTTCCATCAAGGCCTATATCATCTTTGGGGATGCTGTGTGGGGGGTCTTTTAGAGGATGGGAAGGAGTGAACTTGTGTCTTGAAGAGACCCATGTTGTAGGATGGAGAAAACACAGAGGCCGGCAGATCATTCCACAGCTAAGCTGTTGAACACAAAAACGAGTCGTGGAAGCGACTCATTCTCATGTGACAATTGTCAACCGCGTGCAAATGTTGAGCGCGCGTTTGGCGTATTTCCCTACAATGCACCAATTCCGAAGGGATCAATGACGCTAGTTCCTTAGAGCATATTCCATTAAAATACCGGTAGAACAAGAACAGCATTCTCACCTAACGTTTGTACTCCAAAGATTGCAATCCGTTTTTTAAAATAGGCGAATCTATCAAACAAACCACTCCTTTCTGCACAGAGTAAAGGTTTTTTTTTTAGATATTTTGGGGCTCCCGACCAGAGATGACTGCTAAAGCATCACGCCATTTCCCCGCGGGGGTATAGCAGAGAGGACGAACCGCCAAATAACTCGGTCTTAGCACACCTTCCTTGCCTCATTCACATTCATACATCGTCCTATACACACCCTTTAATTATTCTGAATCTTGATATGAACCGACTCAAGTATTTGGTGCCATGACACCATCAAGTGGATCAAATACTTGAGTCGGGCCATGTCAGAAGTCGGAATATATAAGACAGTTTTTGAATGTGAATGAAGCAAGAACTGTATGCGAAAATCGAGAAGTTTGGCGGTCCGTCCTTTCTGCCTACCCCTAAACGGCGTAATGGTTAGTTGATTAGTTAGTCACGATAGTCTGTAAGTGACTTCACCACAGTTTGATAATGCCTTCGGAAGGCGAAACAGCTGTCACGCGTAATAATAATTACCTTGCAGAACTTTTTTTTGTAAGTAAATCGTTTTTTAAATAAATTGAACGAAGAGAGCTATTATAATTTTTTTTTTAATTTAAAAATAAAGTTATTCTGCGTTAGATCGTGCGATTAGACATAGCGATCGCTATGTTAGATCGGTGAGACCTTCGGATTCTCACAAGTTAATAACACCTGGATTGATAGTAAGAATTGTCGCTGCGCTCATTATATGACTGCGGGTTCCCACAACGCCGGCCCTACTTCACCTGTATAGCTGGATCGAACGTCTTATGTGAATATGGTAATGAGAAGTCGCGCAAGGAAGACACAAGACACCGAATCTAATTTATTCCCCCGCGCGCCAACCGTGACGCCGCTGCTGCCCATAGGTATACCGCATACATAGGTACTATTCATATGCCATCACTGTACCTTCATGTTAGGGCATGCTAAACGAAATTACAAGTAAAGCGTCAAAATACAAAGTAATTACAGGTTTACCGGTATTTTGTCGTAACGATGAATTAATTACCGTAAAAATATTATAAATTAATGCCGATTTTTGATATAAAACGAATAATAATAATAATTTATCTTTACTGTGATAAAGTCTTCAAATATAACTAAAATACATGTATAATAATGTGAACAGTGGTTTATAAACTAGATAAATAAAAAGTAAAATAGAAAATAATATAATAACAGTAGGTAACATGTAACGAATAGAAACGCATAGTTATAAGTTGAGGTATCGCATAATCCGCCTCACCAGGCTTGCCTGTGTTGAGGCAGTAATTTTGCATATTATTTTATAATTTTATAATACATATGGATATACTCTTATAATAAAATATGTTCAGTAAATTGTTAAAACAATAACATTAAATAATTTCGATGAGTTCACCAGTACCGCCCCTATCTTAAAAAAAAGAATAAACCTAAACGCTTCAGCTTGGCTCTGACGTCATCTGAATCCGATCGGGACTCTTTCGCGGGGGGGATTAACAACGATGTGACGTTATCTGGTGGGAATTCAATAACTTTCATATACATACAAATGTATATGAAAACGTGCTTTGAAAACGATTAATATTGTCATAAAGGATAAATGGAAGGCGTATCATATTATAAAGATATCATAAGATGATGATGGAAATTAAATTTACAATTTTAATTAATAACAAATAAATTGTGCATTTTCAATCTTTGAACTGTAACTACAACTAATCAAATTTCAGTGCAGATTTCTCATATAAAATAATAAATGCCCATAGTATCTCTTTGTAAATGTGTCCCTTTTTCCTTTGGAAAATGTCAGCGACTATTTTTTAGGTAAACAAACCACGATACACTGAAAAAATAATATTACATAATTATAGTACAGAAAAAAACCTTTAATAGAATATTTTGTGTATTAAGTAAGGTTGTGATGAATTATGCCATATTTACCGGTACACCGAATTACTTACCGGAAAAACCGGTAAAGCATGCCCTGCTCTAGGTACAGGTATACTGCATTATGCACTGGCCACAGTTGTAGGCGAGGCGGCCTAATTAGCCAGTAAAAAAAGGTAGAGGTAGTTAGAAGATTAGCAAGTCTAATGACAAGCTTCTCGAGACAATACGGGGTGGACTTTGGTGATACTAAGTACGCAGTAAATTGGGCAAGTTCGTAATAAAAATTATATAAATATTGTATTAATCATCAATATTTCTCTCACTAACTCACTAATAGAATGAGGAATATACTGGATATATAAATTAGTTAATCTACTCTTAATTTCAGTTAAAAAACATATATTTCTAAAATTTCAAACACGCACAAAATTTGATAAAAATTCTCATACATGTTTAAAATTATGATAATACTATTAAAAAAATAATTAAGGAAAATAAGAGTTTTTTATATACCCAGCAGATTCCTTATTCTATTAGTGAGGTAATGAAAGCAACATTTCAGAAAATATTGATTAATGCAATATTTATATCATGAACTCTACGATAATAATTTTCCATTCCGTTATCATGAAACTAAGCTTATTAAATAGGGGAGATACTTTTATCGCCTAAATGAACCTTTATCAGCTTTAAACTTGTAATGGTCTAACCATCATCATTTTCTTTTAATAGAACCCTGGAAAATATTTTTTTTTATATGTATAACTTTCATGCTAGAAAAGCTTAAGGGAGCGACATCTATCGACTTGTGGAGAGTTTGATTACAGTGAATTATAATCCAATAATTTTTGATTCATAAAACTCGTTGCAACATAAAACCACGAGATGGCAGTGAGAAGAAGGCGTTCCCTCTTATAAATAAACATCACAGGATTGGGTGAAATCAACGAAAAAGTTACCAATCAAACGAGCGTTTACATAAACAACAATTAGTGGTGACAGGACAAAGGAAATATTAATTATTTATGTGAATCGAAAGGGTTCATATCAACGGCCTATAATGTAAACATTTCACTAGCGGTCGAACAGGACGAGAAGAGGTCGTGAACTTTAAAGGAAACAATGGGAAATGCAGAGATGAATAACCATTGAAAATGGAAGGAGGAAGTAAAAATAATACGCAAAATGTTAATTACAAATAAAAAAACTACAAAGTGAGGATTTATCTTGCACGGGGAAAGGTGTGTTTGCATTAGAATTTAGACAGAGAGGCGTGTCATGTAAGGTTAAGCGGAAAAACAACGAATTAGAGAAAATAATTCAGAGAACAATAGCTTCAACAGATGAAAAAGGGAAGAAACAAGAATCATACAGTATGGAAACTTCGGCAAACTTAAGAGGCGATTTAGGCGAGACTAATGTGAAATAGGAGTACAATTTTCTAATTTCAGGAACGTAGATAATTACAAGGGAGTGAAACTAGGCTGATTTTAGGTGATAAAAGGTATTAATTGAGTAGATTCAGGACATCAGATATTATGAAAATGTAGATGAGAAATGTATCAATCAATTATAAAATTTAAACTGAAAGAATTCAATAGAAATATTGAGATATATGGACTACTACTTTGAATATAGTTCGATACATTTAGGTAAAATTTTGAGGTTGTCAATGACTAATGTAAACAAGGCGACAAGAATTGTTTATTTAAGCGACCAGATGAACATGAAACTCAGGTGATAAAGAGACAAACAAACAATTAAGTTTATACAGGGAAGATAGGAATATTTATTTAAGGAAAAGTAATAAAAAATAATGAGTTTTCGATAAACTCTGATTTATATCGGTTTTTTACAAAAGTAATGGTTAGTACCCATAATAATGAGTAAGCTAATGTGATATTGAGTTAGAGTGGAATGGAGAAAGGGGAGTGGCCAGGAAAGAAGTGAACGAACTCATATCTACCAGGTTTGGGGTAGGTAAATCGCAGGTAAAACGCCAATAAATTAATACATAAAATTATTAAAGGTAGTGAAAAATCAATTAAGGATGATATCAATCGACCCGGATGAAAGTATAAGCAGACGATAGGTACATGCAAAGGTGTAATACAGCTAGACCAGGAAGAAGCAGTGCAACACATTGAAAAATCATTCTGGAAAGGTATATTTATTAACTCAGGCAGGTGAGGTGGGGAAGAAATTATAAAGTGTTTACACCAATATTAGGATCAATTGAGAATTTCACGAAAATATGCGTTAATCGAATATTCACATGTTAGATCAGAGAAAAACCATGTTACCATCGGAAAATTCATAAATAAAAAGATATCGCATATCAAGATAACCAGGGACTAAGGGAATTTTTAAAATTGAACGATGTGAAGAAGGCGCTTCTTTAAATAAAATTCAATAATGACATAGTGGCTATAAATACGAGATACCCGAGTTCATAGGCGACCAAAGAATAAGCGATAGATAATATTTTCAGAAAAAAAACATGAATCGAAATTTCCAATTCTATAATAAGGAACAGCAGGGCGATCTAGAGGAATGAACTAAATTCGATCCTGGCCGGAGTGAGGAAAAGTGATGGATTCAGAGGCGGGCCAGATGTTATCTAAATATTTACATTGAAGAATTACATTCGAAATTAGTGTTACTTACATATAGGTTTACGAGTTGGTAAAGAACATAATGTAATGTAGGTATGGAATGGAGTTAAATCCTTTTGATTCTAAGCTAGGTATATAAGGCAATGTAATGAGGGAATAGGGAGTTGGTCGCGAGAAACGCCGGGAAGATTAATTACGTGCCGATCGATATTGTGTAATTGTTTTGTTTTTGGACTTAGAAAAATTTCATTTGATTTGATTCTTAAAGTTTTAAATAAATTCTTTTAAATAGTTGTTGGATTGATTCAACAATAGTTTGATTTAATTCAATAATAATTTAATAAATATTGAAGTTTCTAAAATTCATTATAATTAAGTTGATACTAAAAATTACTTCTGTGAATTAATTAAAATTGGTGGTTTTAAGTGAAATTATAATAATCGAAAGTGTTTATAAATAAAGTGTTTGAATTGAAGTTGATTGGAGTCCGTCGCGAAATAAGTTGGAAGAAATAGTTGATTACGGGCGTATCGGTATTTAAGTGATTAAAAAGTGTTTTTCTGGACTTCAAAAAAAAATTCCATCTTAAAATAAATAAAATATTTGTGTTTAAATTAATATTAAAATTTTCTTAAAGACAGTTCGTCTCGAGTTGATACGTCGTTAATTGCGTGCGGAGTGATTAAAAAGTGTTTTTCTGGACTTCAAAAAAATTTCATCTTAAAATAAACAAAATATTTGTGTTTAAATTAATATTAAAATTTTCTTAAAGGCAGTTCGTCTCGAGTTGATACGTCGTTAATTGCGTGCGGAGTGATTAAAAAGTGTTTTTCCTGGACTTCAAAAATTTCGTCTTCTAATAAATAAAGTGTTAAAATAAATTCTCTTGTTGATCTAATACAATAATAGTTTCATAAATAGTGAAATTTCCTAAAAAATTAATAATACTTAAATTACGTTAAAGATTCTAAAAGTCGCAATTAAAGTTGGTAACAATAATTTGATTTAATTTTCTCAAAATTATAAGTGCAATGTGATACTAATAATAATTTAATAAATATTGAAAAATTTCTAAAATTAATAAAGTTATTTGTTTAAAGATTTTTTAAAATTGCTTCTGTGAATTAATTAAAATTGTTTAAATGAAATGTGATTTAATTCATATTTTGTGTTGAACTGAATTTATTACGAGTTTAAGAAAAAATTAAATATAATTGCGTTTAAAATAATTTAGTGAAAGTTTAAAAACAGCTGAGTCTTAGTTTCATATAATTCATTTTTAATACCTAGCGTGGGATTAATTTCGTCAAAGAAAAATAATAAAGTTCTAAAATATTACCAAGCGTTCGGTTTACGGATTTAATTAATAGTTAGTAAAGAGAATTACGTGAGTACAAAGAATAAAATAGGAAAATAAAACAACAAAATTTAAATATTATCTAATAATATTTGGATTTAGAGATCATTAAATTTGAAGAAATAGTACAAATCGGTAGATCACGAATTGAAATTAGGAAACACTAGATTGTATTAAGTAAATATTTCTAACTTAGATTAAACATTCCAGGCAGGGAAGTTCAATATTTTCTGAATCTTCATATTGGCGTGTATAACCCGTCTGGAAAAATTATGAATTTGTCGGAATTCAGGTGAGTCAATTTAATATACAAGTTTTCAGGTTCTCCCGGGGAAGGCGAGGACGGAGACATGAATTATATTTCTAATGATGTATAAGCGCACATATTAAATGCATATATTATATGTATAAATATATATTTATATTTAATGTTTAATATGTATATATATATAAAACCAGTTATTATATTTATGTATATCTCCTATAAAAACAATTTATTTTATTAATATATATATTTTCCTAACATATAAATTCAAAACTAACGTTACTAAAATTACCAACAACCCAAACGATTTTTATTAATTCAAAGATCGTTATCATTCTAAAACAAACCAATGAATCCTAATTGTTATGCTTCCTGACGGGGGTCTCTGACACCTTATAACTGTCGCATATCTCAACGACCTACATCCTCGACTGTTATTATAACTAGGTCAACATTCCAAACCACACCCTTCTTTTATCGAAGTATGTAGATACGTATAAGTATGTATATATATATATTCGAATTTCAGTACATCTTACGAAGAATAAGTACCTTAACAAACGTCGACATTTAATTGAAAAATAACTATCATCTTTTGGGATGAATTATCATCTTTTAGAAATCACGTATTTGTAGTTTACGTACATACATAATTTTATAGCGCCATTTTCATGGAAAGATTCAATTCAAAGGCGCCCCACATCCGTTCGAACATATTGATGAATTCAACAGAACAAACAAAAACCCACATTATTAGAAATGTCAAAATAAGCATAATCATTCGTCGACAATACGTTCCCAAGTTATGTTATGAAATTAATTTTATCTTCGACTTAGGTTTTCAAGGTTCAGGCCTTGCAAATTTTGGGCTTTTGGAGTCCTACCTTTTCTCCAAACAAAAAATCAATCTACAGTTAAATTCAAACTACATGAGATAGCAGGGTCTCATTAAATCAACCTGTCAACCAAACCAAAAGTAATCTATTATATATATTGTATTATCACTTTCATGTATTTTGATATGTAATATGTCTGAATATCTGGCACAGATTCACGACCTGTGTTGGAGATGTCAGATCCACAATTTTCTGGGAAAACTGGAGTATTGTGGATTATAAAAACTCGTATTGTTTACATATATTTATAATTTGTACCTATCGATTGGGCAGAGATAATTGCTGATTTAAGCGTGGTTATCTCTGAACTCTTGATACGGGGGACGGCCTTTCAACCCGGACTTTGCAAAAATTCGCAAGTATATAATGTTGTTTGACGAGGGGACGGAACCGGTTTGATCTCCTTTAAATGTAACTGTCTGGAGGCCGGGAATTCGGAGGGTCTCGGACCCATGGATAAGGAAGGTGCTCTTTCCGTCGCGGTACAGGGGATGACCAATCGCGCACGAACTAAAAGAAGAGGTTACGTATACCGATTTGGTCAGGCTGTGCGTCTGTGAAGAGAGAGTTACTGACCGGAAACGTGGTCGTCTGAGTACTTTAGGGGTAGGTCTGGAGCCGAATTGCAGCAAAACAAACTGTATTCGATCTCTCGTCATAACAAAAGCTGTGAAAACTAAAACCTAATCATGTAATTTTCCCAAATTTAGGAGGATGGAGATGGCGCCAAAACAAGTAAAACTGTACCTTTTAACCATGAAATTCATTGAAACTAACCCATGTAGAATAACACTTAGTACGATGAGGAAAGGCGATAATACTGTGATCATTACATTTATGTATACCAAATTTGAAATTGAAACTACGTCGTATTATATAGATCAGGAATAGTGCAATTAGTATAGCCCAGAAGCTAAGTTTTCCCATTAAAACTCACGATAGAAGAAAAATAGAAAATTTAAGGGTAAAGTTAGGAAAATGCTAGTCTTCCTATAGGAAATTAACGTAGACTGCATAGTAGGATAATAATAGAGAGTTCAGAACACTAAAGTCTAAGATAGGAGAAATGTTAGGAATATGAATTCTGTCAATGGTATGCGAGAGTCTGCCTACGCTACAAAGAATAGGGGTTACCACCAAATAAGGCCTTGTTTTTCCAATAGTCTGAAACAAAAATCAAACACAACGTAGACTCGCGAAAAGCTTGGCAAATTGACCACATTCTAGTGGGTAATTTTCCGCAAAAATCATGAAAATCGGAAACACTCGAATGTTAGCATAGGGCTAGACGTTACACGCTGGCCAAGGAGGAGAAAAAACCTCAAATTGAAAGGAAAACTACAAAGGGTTTTCCGATCACATTAGTTAGGAAAATTTAAGGCAGCAGTAGAGGAGTCATCTTAAACCGGTGGCGCGAACGGAGGTCTATTGCTAAATTAAATCATAAACGAAGGAAGGACGGGCCATCACATCTTTAAAGCCTAGTGGGGGGGGGAACCATCTCAAACTATATATAGAGCGGAATCATAGAGCGGAACTAATATTGAAAAATATTAAACAATGGTTGGATGACAATCTACTGACGTTAAATATAACTAAAACGATATATCTAACATTTAGTCTTAATATTCCAAGTCAGCCTTCAATCAATCATGTACTAAAAATACATTCTTGCAGAGATCTCTCAAATTGCCTATGCAACTCACTGGAACGAGTAGATTCCATTAGATAGTTGGGTGTAATAATTGATAATAAACTTCGATGGGAAGAACACGTAATTAATGTCACAAATCGTATACGAAAACTGTCATATATCTTCAGATCATTACGAAATACATTAAAAAAAGTATATTTTTCTCTATGTCAATCAATTATATCTTATGGTATAATAGTCTGGGGAGGATGCTTTTAAGCTATATTAAATCCATTCATTATAGCTGAAAAATTAATAAAGGGTACTATTTACAAAGTACACTGTATTCACCCCACGAAGGACTTAATAATAATAATAATAATAAGAGTTAATTTCTATAGCGCAGTTTTGTGAAGGTTCACCTCAAGTGCGCTTTACACTAACTAACCTAACCTAATTGTAAAATAACAGATATACTACATAGTATATCTGTTATTATAATTTATATTCAATATGCAAATTAATACTATGACATACAATATTCATGAGCAGGTATTATAAAATAACAATTTAGAAACTAATGGTGTAAATAATCAAATATGTAGAAGGTACAAATAACAAGAGAAAATTATATGACATTATATACAAGGTTTTTCACTGAATACTAATGAAATTAAATTCAAGGACTTCAAATTACTCAATATAAAATCGTTATATATCAAACACATATCCTCCTATTTTAAATTCAAATATATAAAAAAAAATATTGTCGAATCAAACTACAATACTAGATATTCCAACTAATCCAATTATATTATTCCAGCAACAAAAACATCAATGGAACAGTCACAGTATAATTTCCTTGCCCCTAAAATCTTAAATAATTTAACAATTGAAATAAAGGCAATAACTAAATACCACAGTTATAAGAATGCGCTTGGGGACTTATTAATGAGTGATTGTGATAGTGTTAGTAGCCTATTTCTCGTATTCAGGTAGAGGTGTATATGTTGTTTAGGTGTGTGGGTTTATACTCGTATGTGTACGTTAATTTATACGTTCATGTGTATGTGTGTGTATATGTATACATACATAAGGATGTGTGTATGTGTGTGTACATATGTGTATATTATATGCGTATGTGTTTGCGTGTGTATGTATGTGTGCACCTATGTGGACATGTGTGCATGCTTGCACATATAAAAAACAAAAAAAGTGTGTTTTTGTGATCTAATCCTTACCCGTGTCTTATTCTCCTTTTTATCTTCTACTTTATTTTATAATGTTTCCAATTGTCAGCATGTTAATATAATTAATATAATAAATCTATATGTTTACACTAGACTTCATACAAAGTAACTATACTGGATTGGTCAGCATGAAACAGGCAGCTGCCTAGTATGGTGATCTAATGCATCTACTCCATGTAAATGTCTCCATTAAATATCATGTATTTTATAAATAAACAAAATAAAATAAATATTTTCAACAAAAAATACATAATGTAACCTATTTAATTAACTAACTAACCATCACGCCGTTTCGCCGCAGGGGTAGGCAGAAAGGACGGACCGCCAAACAACTCGATCATGCTTTCAGCTTTCATTTTTAGCTTTCATTCGCTGTACATGCCCAAGCCATCTAAGCGTCCCTTTCTTAATATTACTCATTACGCTTACATCAGCCTTGCATTCTTTACAAATATCAATACTTTTCACACGATTATACATGGTTTTACCACAGATTCGCCTCATTAACATACAACATTCAACAAACAACATTTAACATACCACAAATTTAATCTTACATACTCAAATTTATTCACAAAATCAGACTATGTTTAATTGAATGTAAAAGTGGGACATGGTAAAAACACACTACTTTTCAATATATTACTTTAAATAATAATACGGTTCGGTTAGATCAGGTTTTCTAGCTAGTTTTTTCTTCGTTCTATTATTGACTAAATCAACAGTACACAACTGCTGACCCTATACACATCGCAAGTGCTTGACAAACGGATTGCAACCTTTGGAACACAGACGTCAGGTGGGAATGCTGTCCTTTTTCTACCGGTATTTTAATGGAAAAAGCTCTGAGGGACTAGTTCCAATGTTTTGATACTCCATATAGAGATTGTTTTTCAGTTGCAACTGCTTACAACCTTCTGAAGCCAGTGAGACTATGGAATTTCCAATTGGGGTATGTTGTGAGGCTGAAGGTAACGAGGAGGGAAAAGAGATGGGGAAGAAAGAAGGTGGAGAAGTACGTGGCTATTCAGATCTGGTCACCAAATACGGCTAAAGCCATTTCAAGCAACGTTTCGATTCTTTCACCAGGGGGATACTCAGTATCTAGCACTCTGAAACGTGCCACAAATATACTACATATTATTTTTAATTAATGAATTGTGAAATAACACAATACAGTAGGGATTTGAACCGTCAACCCCAGGATTCGAAACCAACAATCGTAACCACTAAATCACGGAGACCGTCGAGTGGTAATAAAACAATAAACATAGTCTAAAGAAACTAACTCTAAATCGCTAAAGATCGTTTATTTAACTTATTTGCGAATTCTTTATTGGGTAATATTACATTTGTTTCCAGTGGCATATTAAATTAGAATAGATTCAATTAAAAATAAATTTAGCATCACGATTTTTTTTTGATTTATCGTGAATTTAATCGGTTTCGTTATGTTATTCAGCGTGATTATGTTCAAATTAGCATTTATGTTCAAATAACGCACTCAATATTTCTAAATAAAACCATTTATTTTCGTAATTACAAATAATGAAACATTAGAACATGTATGCATAATTATTATGCGACCACGTTTACGGAACAGTTAAAATGCTAATTGAGAGAAAATGTAAAAAAAAATAATTTAACACGAAAAGACTATTAACTCTAATTTCTTCAAAAGATTGGTATTCACTTTGTGGCGTCATTATTAATAAATGGATTAAAATCATATGTTAGTATTCATATATTCCCGAGGATGACAGCATTGCTGTCGAAACATGTAGAAATATTTATATATTTTAATAAAAGTGGTGTTTACAAAGTATGTTTTTAATTATTTAAAGGATTAAAATCATTTTTTATTCACCACTTTATTAATATACATATACCCACATGTTTCGAAAGCGATGCTTTTTCCATCAGGAATATACAGAATACTAAAAAATAATAAAGTGAAGTATAAACAAATGACGAACACAATAATGTAAGAATACACAAACTATAAACATAAACAAAAATTGGTTAACGTATGTAAGAAATTAATCAACAATGTTAATAAAAAATTACTATAAAACATTGAACAAATTTAAATTAGAAATTAAAAAGGGAATTATTTTTATTGGTAACATTAATACTGTTGTGTAAAGAAGGGAAGGGGATGGGGAAGGTTAGGTTGGAGGAAAGCCCCTAAGTTGGAAAGCCAGTGTGGTGTAAACTGGGAGTGTCAGGGAGAGGGGAAACGGGGAAGAGGAAGGTTGGGTTCCAGGGGAAGTTATGGGAGACAATTACAATCTGCAGGACTTACCCCGGAGGTGGTTTCCTCGATGTTGAAGTCTGCTCCGGACATTAGCCTAGCTCAGATCGGCAGGGGACATCAACTTCTTATCATACAGGGTCGCGAATCGATCGCAATCTTATAATTGGGTTGAAGGCGTTTCTATTTCTACGTTAAATTAGTACAAGAAAGTGTTTTCAAACTCGGTGTTTATTGCAATTCAGAAAAACATGATGGGTTAAGAATAATCGTGTAGACAGTAAAAAAAAGGGTCTTAACCTAGGTAGGATTCTATTGTAATCCCTCTCTTTCTGATTGGAATCTCTAACCGAGTTATGCAGATGATACAAGGGATTAAATCAACACATTATGGGCAGATGGGAATTCAGCTTACATGGTGTTCTGGTCGAATGGCAGGGGGGGGGGTCTGGTGATGACGCCAAGGTCGGATCTCTTCACACTGAGTTTAATAGGTTGTTTATATTGAGTAAGGCACCATGTTGAGTGTTTTGACATCAAGAGGCAAGTCTAGCTGCGGATATCAGCCCGCCTGCATTGTACTTGCTCGTAAATAAATAACAATAAAAATGGCCGCCTCTTTTTCAGAGACGCAGTTATCTCTTCGGGTTCCAGACGGGAAGTGTGAAGCTCAGCAAGGAGCGGTCCCAAACCGCCGTGGGCGCTCGCGTCGCTTGCTCCCGTTTTGTTAATTTATGATATGATTGGTTTGATTGGGCGCTCGAATCGCCCGATTGGTTAATTTATGGAGGTAAATGATGTGGTTGCTTGCCAGGCTTATTTGCCAAGACGAGTAGCTAGAACTCATCTCAGGGTCAACCTTTCGTTACGTAACAATACGAACATAAATTCAAGAGTAACAGACGTATTAATTCATCTATCTCGCTGCGGTTCAAGGTGATGATTCGATAGAGTCCGGTTGGAGAAGTCAACGTGTATCCTTCAACCAGGCTCTCCCTATCCGTTAGTAAGCAAACACATCCACCACCAAGACCTGGATAAACATTACCCCACGGACCTGGGTACCCTTGCTAAGACACCACATATAGCCAACCATTTGGGGTGACCCATAGCAGGGGTATTGATTATCCAATAAATAGTTCCCGTAACGGCGGTACCCATACCCGCCTTCTAAAAACTAAGACCAAAGTCTAATCCATGGACACAAACTCATAGCTTCGCTAGAGTCAGAATGTTTTTTTATCACACATGAAACAAGTATACTTTAATTTAAAAATATCTTTAACTATGATCCTTGCCTTTGGCTTGGTCACTTTTCGTTATATGATCACAATATACGAGTATACCCTATGTAAATTATTATGTGTTCTGTTTATAAACCATTTTATTAAAACAAAGTTTTAAAATGTTTTGTTGTGATTTTAACAATCCAGAAAAGAAAATCAAATCCTCTCAGAATCGCCCTCGTGAAAATCTTCATTCACAAATGAATGTTTTTTGCGTTTACTATCAGTAAACACACTCTCACTTCTTCCCGATCATAAATGAAATGCACAATCGACCAAATGCTAATTCTAAATTCATCACAAATTTTCATTAAATTTTGATCGGCCGCCAAGTATAACGGTGATGCTTTTCGGACCGTACTAATGTTTGAATATACATAGATATAAAAGAATTCTCCTCCCTATCTAAAGAACGATGAAAAATTAATCGGTTTTCGTTTTCCAAATGCTGTGTATAAATAAGTAAATATATATACATAAATAATTTATTTTTTTAAATATTCAATTGTATATACACCTGAACGCATGTACGAGTACATAAACCTACGTGTAATTTATATAATGCAAAAAATCCCACATAGGCAAGGCTAGTGCGTGGGTATACCTGGTATCAGTTAGTGGCAGTATATTAGAATATTTGTATTAATACATGGTATGTTTTAATTGTTCCATTTTTATTTAAAAAAAAAAAAAAATTGTTAAATGTTTTATTTTTGTTGTACAGTGTTATGATTTATCATTTAAACTAGACCTAATATTGTTTCAAATGATCACTTAGTAAATTCTTCTAAAGTATCGAAAATAAAAAAAATCACGATTTTGCGTCGCAGAAATAAAACTGCTTGTTATTTAGTAGCAAGTGCACACACTTGCTACTAAATAATCGCGGGGATTATACATTTGCAACCGGTCCTATTTTCTCTGCGATGCAACTGTCGCTCTACCCCAATGAATCACACGGACAGTCGTGGACATGCCCCCACTTGCGATAGTTTAGTCGCAATTCTGAATCAATCTTGTTCTGGTCTCTTTTTAAAATATCTAAGAACGAATCTACAGGAGGTGGTGATGGACGAATATTAACATTAATTGATACGGAGTTACTTATTAAAGAAAATTTAAAAAAAAAAACAAGAGGCCTGTTCTGGTTCTTTTTAATGAAAAATCCTTATTCCTTTCCTTAGGCTTAAAGGCTTTTTACTTAACAATGGTTCCGGTTCTCTAGAATGACAGCTATCATTCAGCGAACGACATTCTTAAAAAATATGCAAATTTGCGTAGTTTTAACAACAAAAAAAACTCAATATTATGTAGTATTGAGATTAAACATTATTATTGAGTCATTTGACGCATAATAATTCTATTAAATGAACCGAATTAACGAAATTGCGATGTTTGTAAAGTACCTATGTCAAAAATATGTCAGATAAAAGTGATTTAAAATCTAAAAACTATAATAAACTACACGTGTAAAAGTAAGTAATAATAAATACGTATATGATATACTTATATATTTTTTAATAATAATGTTATAATTAAACCACAAACTCCTTTAAACATGTATTGTCATTGACAAGTAATCGGAATCGCATTTAAGCAAAATGTATTTCATCCTAAGGAAAGGGACAAGGAATTCTCCATAAAAAGATCCATAACATGCCTCCAGCACTTTATAATAAAAAAATAAAGGAATATAGTGAACGTAATACAAAAAATGCCCTTCCAATAATCTTTGACTTGTTATTAAATGTACTCAATAACGATGCTTCCGCCGTTTACTTCTCGCCAGAACCAAAAGAGCGATCACAGATTTATTTTCAATGACAACCGTTGGAAAACTTATAAAACTCAACGAGATTTCTTTATCGCAGTGTGTGAACCTTCTAAATTTTCAAGCGATTTTTTGGTCGCCGCGACTAGAAATCTCAAGTGGAGGCCTAGCCTTATTAAGTAAGTCATATCATTTTGATCACATTTAATTACGTGAATAATGTTTCTGCTGTAATAATGTAAACGATCGGCCTGTAAAATAAGACATAAAATCTCCGTGTGAAAGTTTCTTCTTTGAAAAAAGATGTCTGCGGAAAGTGGACATCCGTAATCAAAACTCGTGTTACTCTATCATTAAGTCGATAATTAATAATGCTAATAATCTGCCTACAGCTTCCCATCCACTGAACAGATTATAACTAGAAATGTGACCTATGTCGTAAAATTATTAAAATGTCGAAAATAGAATCGCAATTCCAGCACCCTTGAAATAATATTTTTTACTACACAGCTGTTGCACGAGTGTTCCGTAAATAATAATGCCGATATGAAAGAAATCTGGTGTCACCAATTTATACGTGATGTTTCCACTCCTCTGCGGAGGTGTGCTATTCATATAGGCATATAAGCACTCTCTACCCTGCCGTACTCGTATAAAAATATAATTAATATGGTATAAAATTATTCCAATAAATCAATCTACACTTCCATAAATAGCATAAGAACAAACCACGAAACGCAGCGTATAACGTGTCAAAGGTAGGAACTAAGTATGCAAAATGACGTACACACCACATTCAAATAATGCTGTATGTATTCTATACATTCAAATGTAGTTGTGTATGCAATGAGCGTCAAGGGGCGACTCATTTGTGTTAGTGTTTGAAAAGCTGTGGTTTTCGTCAATGCCAGCAAATTTGGCAATTACTGCCATCTGTTGATGCATTTACTAGTTAGGATAATTTCACTAACAAAATAATGACAATATCTTTTTTTAAATTTTTTATTGCATAATATTAATTACATACAATGGGAACTTATAATCGCTAATCCACTGCAAGTAGCTTGTCAGCAGGAGGTTAATTCAACAATATTGTACACAAGTTGGAAAAAACATTTGAAAAAATAAACAGTTTTATTGTAGAGATACTACACTCCAATTACATAATTGTACAACGATTGTATTTGCATGTAAAAATTTTTAATCTTTATTTATATCAAAATAATGAATGGTTTCTTAAATATTATTGGCAAATTCAGAATAATTGATCATATTTAAACACCTTAGGTGTTCCTTAACTCTAATACTGAAATTTCTACAAGTCTTCCCTATGTAAAAATAAATTTTGAACACAAAGTAATTTTTAATTCATTTATTAATAATGACGCCACAAAGTGAATACCAAACTTTTGAAGAAATTATAGAAATTATTTGATCAATTTCACAAGATGTAAGGAAAAATTGAGCGTACGCATACGGACACGCCCACAGTGCACTTCTATCGGCTTATCTCTTCGGTATGCCCATCTCAGTGTCTTCTCTCGCCTCACGTAAGTACTTAGCAAGTATTATTGAGGAAAGTTAAACCATCGTAATTTTTATCAAATTTCGAAACCACCAGCCGATTGAATAAGCAGGTACTCTTTTTTTATGGCCATATTCCTCTCGTTAAACTTTGATAAACTTGTTTGCATCGATGGAAGTTTTGACAGAATGCGAGTATGGGATCACGGGTAAATTAAAAATACGGTTAAACTATATAGTGAATCGTGATAAGAATTTGTGTGAGACGATTTATGTGAAAAGGTATGAATGTAAATGGAGCAAATTGTGTTCAAAGACAAACAGTGAGAAGCAATCGTCTCAGTCTCTAACAAGAAGCAAAAAGTATGTTATTGCACCTACGTATGGTCAGCACTAAAAATACACAATTTGTAGCCTGCTAATGCAAGAAATACTATGAATGATTTATATTTTAATTCTATACGGGTAGTTAGGAAAATTCATAAAGTTTCAAAAGATAAAAATTCAGCAATCTT
The DNA here is from genome assembly GCA_022606495.2 of Halesus radiatus. Taxonomy (NCBI): domain Eukaryota; kingdom Metazoa; phylum Arthropoda; class Insecta; order Trichoptera; family Limnephilidae; genus Halesus; species Halesus radiatus. The sequence continues at coordinate 12,400 of JAHDVE020006491.1, read as the reverse complement.
TTAAATTCTATTGAATTTTAGATAAACCGTTCAAAATTGTCGTCACTGATTTTTAAACTCCACCTATTTTCAGACGTTTTGGTCTGTATTTCATAGAAATTAAAAGATTACGCATTGAAGATTTTTATCTTTGAAATCTTATATATTTTCCTAACTGCCGGTATAAAATTTGCATATAAATCCTTTGCAGCATTGCTTGAGTTGACAAACTACGAAATAATGTTCAAGAACATTTTTTGAGAGCTGGCCCTTTAGTACAAGTAATAAAATCATCAACAAAATAACAAGGTACCGATTAAAAAAAATATGCATTTCTAAGGACACAATTGCAAAAAGGACAGCGAAGGAAACTAATTTTGAACAATTCACGTGGGTTTTATAAAAATGATTGTGTTTACATGAAGTTACTCGTAACATAATAGGTATATAAAAATATTATAGTTATTCCATATGATTTTATTGATAACAGCTTAAGAGGAACGGCTACTGAATGGGTATTTTGGCCTCAAATCCAAAGTTTAGTTTTGTATGAAACAGAAAGCACAGCCGTTCCTCTTAACCCTTTGAACCCTATAGGCCGGTAAACCGGCCTGATTTGGCGAGGCAAAAACCCCGACGGCATAATTTTTTTTTTGCTACCGGAAGTTTGCAATTATTTTGAACTAAACAAATAGTTTTTTAATTGACAATTGATTATTGATCGAAATTGCATTTTTAGTCAAATATTATTTTTTGGCCAAAAATTGCTCAGGAGCTCAGGGATATGGTGCAGATACAATGAACGCCTTAGGGTTCAAAGGGTTAAGTTTCCGTCATTACCTGGGATTACGAATGTTTTGGAGTAAGGTTTTGAGGTTATAATGTGTTACCCGTACCCCTATTACTACCCGGAATCATTTTCTTATTTTGAACGTCAAGTATGCAAAGATTTAGAAGAATTACAATTACCACAATTCCGTTTTAAACGAGCGGGAAAGGGGGATGGGGGTAGTTTTTGGAATCTTGTGCAGACAGGAACCTTCCTCTTATTTTGAAGATCAAGTGTAAAAATTTTCATCAAGCAAGAAATATAACCGTGGATTTGTATACAAAACAATCAAACTGTGATGACTACACGTCCTGGGTATAATGCGTGTCGTCTCCAATATCTCTGAGATTCGTGATGTGGAATGACAAGTCGATTGGTCGGTAGTTAGAGCATAATCAAGAGCATAATAACGTACAAGGCTAGTCTTAAGGGACGAAGAAGGACGAGACAACCATTCATTCGCTTATATGATCCGCTGAGTCATGCTATCTCTGTCATACTCGGTTGTCCCTTTCGTACCCTTTGACATATGTTCACCACACAAATAAACAAACACCGTCTGAAACAAACTTTTTCATGTAGGAGGTGTGTTCAAAAGAAAAGGTGAATTTTGATTTTTTTCGAAAAGTATGTATTTATTCATCAATATCCATTTTCTCCCCTTCAAAGTAATCCCCCTCAGATATAATGCACTTATGCCAGCGCTTCTTCCAATCCTCGAAGCACTTCTGGAATGCGCTTTTCGGTATGGCCATCAGCTCGTTCTTCGATTCTGACTTTATCTCATGAATTGTGGCAAAACGCTTTCCTTTCATTGGTCTCTTCAGTTTCGGGAATAGTAAAAAGTCGCAGGGAGCCAAATCTGGTGAATACGGTGGTTGAGGCATGATAATGGTGTTGTTTTTGCTCAAATAATCACGAACAAGCATTGATGTGTGAGCTGGTGAAATATCGTGATGCAAAATCCACGATTTGTTTTTCCACAATTCCGATCGTTTGAGGCGTATTGCTTCACGCAAACGTGGCATACCTTCCTTGTAGTATTCCTTATTAATCGTACGACCTATTGGCAAGAACTCATGATGCACCACGCCATTATAATCGAAGAAAACAGTGAGCAAAACCTTCACATTTGATCGAACATGGCGTGCTTTTTTCGGCGTCTGATTCCATTGGAATCATTGAGTGATTGAGTGAAACCCACGTTTCATCACCAATTATGAACCTTTTGACCAAATCTGGATCGTTGTTGACGTCATTCAACAACTCCTGAGCGATACTAATGCGACGTTGCTTTTGCTCAAAATTTTGCAATTTCGGAACAAACTTCGCTGCCACACGTTTCATGCCCAAAACATTCGAGAAAATTGCATGGCATGAGCCGATTGATGTGCCAACATCCTCTGCAACTTCCCTTATAGTAATTCGACGATTTTCCAAAACCATTTTCTACACTGTTTCGATGTTTTCTTCGTTTGTTGACGTGGTTGCAACTCCAGGACGTTCATCGTCATTAACATCTTCTCGGCCTTCTGTAAAACGCTTGTACCACTTATAAACACTTTTTTGAGACACAGTAGACTCGCCGAATACCATAGTCAACGTTTTAATTGCGTTGGAACACTTTATTCCATTTTTAACGCAAAATTTAATACACATTCTTTGATCCTTTTTTTTTCAAAAGTAAAAAATCGAAGAACACACAAAAACGTGACTAACCTTTCCAGTTGTCAAAAACAGACCACTAATCAAAAATGGCTGATTATTCTAACATATGATAAACATATGTGTACCAACATAACAAAAAAAATCAATAATCGAATGTACACAGCCCGCGAAAATTCAAAATTCACCTTTTCTTTTGAACACACCTCTATATATATTTGTCGTTCAAAATCAGATGTTAGTGAACAAAAAGTGTTGCAACACTTGTTTGCAATTAATAAGCGCATTATCGTGCACAATCCCATTGTGACATTTACCGAGTACACAAGAGTATGGGAATCAAGTTCGGGAAAACAACGACCGTTGTTATGTTAATGAAGTTAGCTTATTAGGTGTGGTAGCTGCAACGAATGCCTCACACAAGTACCTCATAGCTTACCTGTCGTAGCATGGAGCGAGACTTGAGACCTGGTAGCTGGTACCTGAGCCGGTGACTAATGAATAATGCAGATTGTGAGATAATTAATGTAATAACAGTGCCATCTTTAGTGGAATTATGTAGATTTAATTACTCGAGGCAGATGCAGCTGTGTGAAACAAAGCAAAGGGGAGATTCTTTCCTGAGGGGACATTTCAACTGTTTATTGGACCGATTGCTGAAGTTGAAGTTATTCTGCTTGCTGCAAAGTATTTACTCGTCAATTACCCTTAAAATGGTTCAATAACCTGATAACACTTCAAACATGAAAGCAAATTATGAATCTATAAATAATTATTAAATCAATTAAAAATTATTTGTAATCAATTAATTATTATCTAGTTTTATTATTTTATGTTTATAATTTGTCTATACTTACATTATTGTATTCTATGTTTAACATTTGTCTATACTTGACATTATTATTTTTTAGTATTCTGTATATTAAGGAATATCGTGCACAATCCGTGCGATGCTTTCCTCATAAGGATGAGGAAAGCATCGCTTTCGAAACTTGTTGAAATGTATATTAACATCCTCCCTATAGCAATAAAAACCATTACAAAATTAACGAACTTCAAAAGAAGTATCGAGTTATATATTATGGATATGGAAAGGAAGAATATAGATATGATTTTGCAACCGAACAGAGTTTAACGGTCACGGTATGTTTTCTCATAGATTTTAGATTTTTTTTTTCATTTACTGCATTATAATATTCCTCTAGAAATATTTTAACATAATTACAAAAACTCAGTTAAAAAATTTAACGACCTCACAAAAAACTTATAAAAACTAATTTATAATCCATACATAAAACAATGTACAATGTGACCTTGGAACGGGGTACCCCAGTAAGGTCACATTTTATTCAACTTTTGTAACACATTATAAAATAAATAAATATATTAACAAAGTGGTGATTACAAAGTAATTTTTAATTAATTTATTAATAATGACGCGACAAAGTGAATACCAATGTTTTGAAGAAATTCCTTCAAATAATTATTTCGTGAACTCTCCCATTCAAAAGTTGCACAGACTTGGTAATGAGTATGGTTCAATTGATGTTTACCGCTACAATGCTCTGTTTAGACTAAAAATCGGATTATTTGGATGATTTTATTAGATTTATTAAGTTTTTTCGTGTGCACATTTTTTATCGTTTATTTATTATGTTATGTTCGTATAAAACACCCAATCAGGCATAATAAAGGTTTGCTGTATTGTAAACACGCTTTACAAGTATTCATGTTTTACAACGTCATAAGAAGAATAAACCTATTACACACCCATTGCGCTGTAACTGGCTACTTACATAGTCTCTACCATCTTACTTCTTTTATACTTATTTATTTATTTATATTTTTTAAATTTATAAAATACATGATATTTGATGGAGACATTTACATGGAGTAGATACATTAGATCGCCATACTAGGCGGCTGCCTGTTTCATGGTGACCAATGGAGTATAGTTACTTTAATACTAACATATGCATTTAATATATAAACATGTTGAATATTGAAAAAAAATATAATAGAAATGATAAGATAGAAAGGAGAAAAAGACATGCATAAGAATATGTTATAATATTATGTACTAAGCCACTTGTTATACTCCTTTGTACACCCTTCAGTGAAAATGTAACCACAAGTAAAACTGTTATTCATTACGCTGTGACTACTTACTTATATTGTACCTACTTACTTCTTTTACACTCTAATTATTATTTTATGTACTATATTATTATAGTCCTTTGTATTACTTTGTGACAAATGTATCAAAATATAAAAAGCCTTCTAGTCGTGAATAAATAAATAAATTAAACTATCACCTCACCTTGTTTTTCAATATTGAATTTTTTTTTTATTATTAATATATTTTTTGATATGTACATTTATATAAATATAGGTAGAAAGGTTACATTTTAATGTACGTATATTTTAAAGTTATATTCAATTATGTATATATTTTAATACATGTATATAAATGTATGTGTATTGTATATATATAGTAAAAAATCAAGGTAAATGGCAAGGCCAGTGCATGCGTATACTTGGTATTAGTTACTGGCAGTAAAAAAAGTTTCTCTTTTCTTGGAATTAATTTTTTTGTTATTTTTTATATTTGTTTATATATATTTACTAAAAAAATAAAACAATAACTTTGTTTACATCAAATTTTTTTTTTTTTATTAATACATGGATGTTGAAGCCAAGTTAAATAAAAATCATAAGTTAAATAACAAAAAGAAAATGGGGAAAATATACAATTATACCAAGAAATGGTTGAGATCTTTGTTTTTATCCAGTTTTTTTACAACATTTTTGTCTGTGTTTGGACAATTGAATGCTTAGATTTATTTTCAAGGAAAACCATTTTTCTACGCAATATTTCCTATTAATTTCTTTATTCAAATATAATGAACCTACACACTTATTAACCGATCTTATGATCATAAAAGTAAGTACAGAAAATGTACCGGGATATCGAATATGACGAAATAAAAACTCTGGTTGCCATTCCCACAAAGAGTGCTATTGACCAATATTTTGTTAATTACAATAGTCACGCAGGCGCAAAACTCATCACAGTAGGTACATAGATAAAATAGATAGCCTTCATGAAATACAACAACTAAATATTTCATTTATCTCACGAACAAATACAGGAATAACATAGTGTAAGTAACATTCCAAATAATTAGCTACGGAGGCGAATATTCAAACCATACCTCATATTCACTAATACTTACATTCTAAACACATATCTTAATAATTGTTGAGGATTTATGTAATAATTGTCTGTTTGTATTTGTATTCCGAGGAGGTGAACATATCTGCTATGCCTGAAAAAGTATTACCTTCTGCGTGAAGTCTAGGTACAAGAGAATTTTTGAATGACTCTGTTCTGAAATTATTATTACAATTGGATAACATATTATCTAAAAGAGGAGGAAGCACGCAGATATTTTATGAACCCCAAAAATGGATTATCAAAATACTAACATTTTTTGCTTTATCCATTTAAAATTCTGTCTGCCTGGTAGCAGTGTTTTTTTCCAAAAAAAATACAGTATTACAGAAATGGTTTTTTGAAGTGTCGTCATAACATATAAACAGGGGTTAATAAATCGACTTTATGTGACTGAGTCACGATTTGAAAATACCTTCCAAGGGCAGAAAGTCTTTAACGTGGAAACATAAAAATACACCAAGTCTAGCATGTCTTAACATCAGATTTTTGGAACTTTAGATACATCTTCACTTTGGAAACAAAACATTTAACAGTGTAATTTCTTTTGCAATGGGTCCTCGTCCTCGTCACACCAATAAGAAACTCCATAGAAAAAAATTCATCTTAAAAAAATTCGAATACATCATCAAATGCAGATTCAGGATATAAAAGTTTTATTACATATAATTATATGTAGAAATTATAAATCATTATTTAAAAGGTAATAAAAATCATCTCAATGGTACCAATACAATGTTGGTACCATTGCATACGGAACATCTCACACAGGTCTCTGTCGTGCATAGGTATTCTGGTTTTGGATTTGTATGGATATTTTTGTTTGTTGATTTTGATTTGTATTTCTTAGTTTTTACCAAATTTAAGCAAAGCGAAGCTTTCCTCGTCAGGATACGCAGTACACTAAAAAATAATGACAAGTGTAGACACATAATAATATACTATAATAATAATGACCGGTCAATGGCTGAGTTATCTTCGCGTTTGGGTCTCACCCAGGCGTCGTGAGATCAATTCCTCGGCTGGCTAAATCCTCCATTTACGACACAAGCAACATCTTCCGCTTACTGTCATGGTTCTAGGAGATTTTTAAATATTGTCATGTTATTCGTAACCAGGGAACATTTGCCTTTCTTTAAAAAAAAACTATTTTTTTAATTAAAGTTTCTAGTTGTGGTTTACTATAAATAGAATGTAAAAATTGTGTACAGTAAAACTCAACCTTGTTTTGGAATTTGACATTCTTATCTTAAAACCGATCGGCCATAGATTTTGAGGGTTTTGGTGGACTTTGAAAATTATAAATTAAAAAAATTATTTTAACAACCTAAAAAAAAACATATGCTGTTATTTACGTTAATATTTTTTTTAAATGGACGTCATTATTGAGAAAAAAAATACAAAAGTGTTCTTCATTGTTGAACATATTGAAAATTGTACCACAATTTAGTCTATTATCATTAAGTCAGCGTCCTTCAAATATCTCAGTTTCCGAGTGTGATATTTTAGTCGGCATGATTAAATTCGTATCCCGCCAACGCCATTAGCAATTTTTAAAGCGACAAAAAAATGCAACATCCTTGAAGACCGAATAAACCTCGATCCGCGATAATTAATTGCATTACTCACAGCCATTATTTAAAAGAGTAATTAACGCTGATAAATACGCGACCATGGTGTTGTGAAACAACTGTAGATTTTCAGATACGTTTTGACAAAATATCCACCACTCAAAACAAAACAATGATATATTTTTTTAATAAGTCTCAAAAATGTACGCTTCGAAGGTTATTGATTATTATTAAAAAACGGCGTCATTAAATTATGTTTACAAGCGGTTATTAAGGTGCTGCTTGAACAATGCGATCTTGGGAATTTTAATCAAATTTTCTATTGTCTGTTTTATGCCTTTTTGATGTGAACGATTCCATAATATGTCAAATTTATTTAATCTTATCCTGCCCGTTTGAAAGGTCGCCAAATAGGCGTTCAGAATACACCTTGAGACCTTTGTGAGTGATTAATGTTTGGTTAATTTTTTTTATTATTCAAGTGCTCATTAAAATATGCATTGTTTTAGCTCACAATGAAGCCGTATTTTTCACGTCAGCTGTCGCTCTGAATCTATTGAACGTAATTCATGTTTTTAAAATATTATAACTTTGAGTTTTGTATTCAATTTCCGTGGTAATTGTTATTGTGCTGCGTAGTACGATAGTAGTAGTTAGATATGATATGTACTCGTATATGTCGCATCTTACTTTAAACTTCATTAAATCACCTCTAAACTGCAACCTTTGGAACGCCGAGCCCCCGCGATCCAATACTTCCGTAGTGAGCGGGGGTAAATTTGTCTATTTTAATCATTTATTTTTTAAGGACGTGCAACAAATAAGGCGCTTAAATTTGCAGGTTGCTAACTAACGCAATACAATAAATGGTTCATTTGTAAATTCTCTGCTGGTAGTTAGGAAGATGTCTAAGGTTTCCAATTAAGAAATTTCTTTAAAAACTGTAATCTTTTTAATTCTATGAAATACGAGTATATACCAAAATATATGAAATTTAAAAACCAGTGAATAAATAAATACTTTTCGAAAAAAATCGAAATTCACCTTTTCTTTTGAACAAACCTCGTATGTACCAAACATATGAAATTTAAAAACCAGTGAAGGTATTTTCTACCGTTTTACATAAAATTCCAGTACGTCTTTTATATAAAACGTAAAAGCTTACAGTATAATATCATTTGGAAACCTTTTACATTTTCCTAACTACCCATGTGGTATTTATAGATAAATTATTCATAGTATTTCTCGCGTTAGCAGATTAAAAGTGTGTATTTTTAGAGCCCCTTTTAGGGCTCATAAAGCTTTGAAAACGCGACCATTCCGAATCGGCGTCATAGTGCGCATTTGCCTTCAACGGAATAATGAGGATGATAAACACAATTTGATCTTATCCCAATCTGACACCCTCTGTAATTCCGAAAACCTGTAGCGCAGGTTACTAATCCAGCGAAATAGGTTATGTTAATTTCCGTAACATTCCGTAAACAGTACGAGGGAATATTGCTTCCTCTTCCTGTGTCAACTGTGGGTAAAGGTTTTAAAAAATAAAATTATTTCGATTATTATTATTTTTTTTTTAGTAGGTAAAGTTGGAAACATGGGTAGATAAAAGCTTTTCTAATCAGTGAAAGGAATGCCTATTCTTACTGTAGAGCTTTTGTTCTGTACAGATATGTGTATAAATGAAATATTGTAGTGAAATATTGTTTACAATCTAAGAAATATTTTAAATGTGAAAAAAATCAAAAATATGTACTATGCCCTTGTTCACTCTTTGCTTATCTACGGCATTATTGGTTGGAGAGGATCTTATAAAAATAATTTTAATTCAGCAAAAGTTTCACAAAGAATCATCGTAAAAGCAAAACTAAAAAAAAAATCACCTTCTCAGCGAAATCACTTTTCACACTATTTCCAGTACCAAATGTTGAGGATATATTTGAGCAAGTTTCTATTATAAAAATGTGTAAAGAGAAAAAAAGAGGAAAATCAGGAATCTTACAAACTTATGAGAAATGGAAATCAATTCATAACGCCTGATTTAAAAAAAAACTCAAATGCAAAACCACTATATTTATCAAGCCATAAAAAACTACGATACCTCCCTATTGAAATGCGCTGTATTAATGACCAATCAGAACAAATAAATAAAATTAAACTCTCCTTAAAAAAAAACTTACATAAATATTTCATACAAAACATTTTATAAATATAAGCAAATTAAATATTATGTGTCTACCAAATTAAGAATCGTGGCTCCCTTATCAGATACCAGAACTTTTCTTTTCTTATAAGGTATACACGACCAAGAATACCCTTTAATTAAATATATTTTTTAAATTACTTGTAATGCAACTTACAAGAAGACAAAAAAAGGATTTTTTTTTAATTTTGCGTAGAATGTGTGCTTAAAGAAATTTGTTATGCCCGCTCACAGAAATAAACGAAAGCATAAGATAGAATTTGTGCGAAGATGGGAGCGGTCAGTGCTGGGGTCCAGCGGCCGAAATTGGAGATGGTGGGATCGGGGTTTGATTCTAATTTGGAAGCGAAATGAGTAATAAAAAATAAATAAAAACTTGTGACTTTTTGGCAACAATTGAAGACTGCATGTCTACATCTGTATTTTTTATCTCACCAATATGTACTACCTATTTCACAAGCGTAAAAAAACTGCACTCAACTCTACATTTTTCCCAAGTGAAGTGAGCAATGTTGCACGTTTTGATGTTTAATTAGTTCCTTTTTTTATGTGAGCACCACACAAGAGCCCCAGCTGCTCCCAACCGTCTGTTGCCAGTGAGACTATGCCAAAGGTGGGAAAGTACCTAAATATTCAGATCTGGTCACCAAACATGGCTATTGCCATTTCAAGCAACGTTTAGATTATGAGTGATGGTCCTTCATCAGGTGGATAATAGGCAAAAATGCTGTTATTTTTAATTTATAAATTTATTTATGCCCAAATTATGCTTTACACATTTACCATTCAGTACAGTATGCACATATTATTTAATGATGCAAAAATTTTAATAAAAATTCAAATAAAAAATTAACAAAGAAAATTCAAAACCAAAGGTAAACATGTACAAGTATGTATAATATTATAAACAATGGCACGGAAAAATTATAAATTATCGAAAACGCAAGAAATGTAATGGAAATTTGTCAATGAAAAATTTAATGATCAACATTAAATTCACAAAATAATTTTTAACAATTCCTTCTAGGTCAGTAAGTTAGAATAAAATAATTATCATAATAACAGTTCTAAGCAAAGGTAGGTCATTTATTCAATTAGACTAGTTCTGCTTACCGAAATAAATTTAAGTAAGATATGATTGTATTTTGCTATTGCTGTGTTATATATGTAGACAATATCTTCATATTTATTACCTAAATTATGTATACGGCGAACGGGACTATACATTTGCGAAACAGTATTGGAGTTATCACAATAATAAGGTAAATAAAATTGAAAGATAATACAAATTGATCAAATAAAATTAACTTGGGTACGCTGGGATTTAAACCCGCGACCTACGTATTAGTAGCCATGGATCTTAACCACTCAACGATGGTTAAATATAACATCTTGACATTTTTATGAAAGCCTGGTGGTTTTGATTAGTTGACAAAGGAGCAAAAATCACAAAATTCGTAACTCTGATTTGGACTGCTAACCTCGCTTCAAATGACACCTTTTATTTGGCATTATTTTTAATCCAACTGCATAACTTGATTTCAAAATAACCTCACTTAAAAATAAACAAACTTACAATAGGACTATACTTCCATCGTTTTGACGAAATTTAATATCACTTTTACTCATATTTTCAAAGATGGAAATTGCAAAACAAATTATTTTTTCCAAGCACAAAAGATTCCAACAATGAATTTCTCTCCAGAATCTAAACCAAAGCAAAAAACTCTTCAAAATTGGAATTTCTCGAAATATGACATCACAACGAATCTCTGCTTTGCGGGGAAATGAATAAATAATTAGCAATCGTGCCTCTGTGAGCGCGGACCATGTTATTTGGTACACAGGACGAGATGGGAGAAGAATGCGAGGAATGTTCCCTCAAAGGATAATTCCGTCTGCCAAATGTACCTTGAGCGGAGATGGATCTTTGACGGAATTACGCGAATTCCACGGTTTTTTTTTTTATCAACCTACATTGGGGTACGTAAAAATATAGCCAGGTAAAATAGTTTGATAATTTTTCATTTCGTGATGATTTATTTAAATGTCTATTATTATAGTATAATATACAATATTTACACTTTAATAAATTTCCCTTACAAAATCTAATCAAAAATACGTAATGGAGAAAAAAAACTAATTTTTATGATCATCGCTGGAAAACTTTTACTGTGTCATTAAGCATTGCATTTTGGTGGATAAAACAAAAATTAATATATTTTCATATAAAGCAGTAACTTGATGACGAGAAATTATAATTTAAAAAATAAAATCACTTTTATTTGTTACATACTTTTACCGACCGGGTTTCGCTACTACCGTAGCTTCTTCAAGGTAGTATACTACTTAACTATGAACTAAGATACACGTGTGTTATAGATTGATAAAAACGGACGAGTGAAGGGCCAAGGGTGGTAGGGGAGAAGGTACCAGACGGGGAAGGGCATGTACATTGTTTATTGGGAATATTTTAAGAATCTGACTTTTATGTAAATGTATTTGATTATTAATGAGTCTACTATGAGTGTTTTTATCTTTCCTTAATTCTAATACTTCTATGTTATCTAGTCCATTGATCCATTTTTATGCAGTAAACTGGTGCCTGTATTTTTATTGAATGTGTAGTCTGTTTCTAAGAGGTGGTTGGCAATTTCCGAGAACCAATTATTAGTTTAGAACCGAATAATAGTTTGAAATTCATAATATTAACTGAAAATTTCCCCTTTTCCATATATGTATCCTGTAAAAGGATGTTTTTTTTTGTTTTGAACAATGCTTTCTTTTACTAATAAGGTTTTAATTTTTTTATTATCTTTTTATTTCCGATTACTATTCTGAAACAAACAAAAAAAACATTTCAAAGAATAATTTCAAAACATAAGTAGTTTTTCCACAATCGATCATAATTGCCGGGA
>JAHDVE020006490.1:0-23406 GCA_022606495.2 Halesus radiatus | reverse complement strand
AAACAAACAAACAAACAAACAAACAAACAAACAAACAAACAAACAAACAAACAAACAAACAAACAAACAAACAAACAACAAACAAACAAACAACAAACAAACAAACAAACAAACAAACAAACAAACAAACAAACAAACAAACAAACAAACAAACAAACAAACAAACAAACAAACAAACAAACAAACAAACAAACAAACAAACAAACAAACGAACAAACAAACAAACAAACAAACAAACAAACAAACAAACAAACAAACAAACAAACAAACAAATAAACAAACAAACAAACAAACAAACAAACAAACAAACAAACAAACAAACAAACAAACAAACAAACAAACAAACAAACAAACAAACAAACAAACAAACAACAAACAAACAAACAAACAAACAAATAAATAAACAAACAAACAAACAAACAAACAAACAAACAAACAAACAAACAAACAAACAAACAAACAAACAAACAAACAGACAAACAAACAAACAAACAAACAAACAAACAAACAACAAACAAACAAACAAACAAACAAACAAACAAACAAACAAACAAACAAATAAACAAACAAACAAACAAACAAACAAACAAACAAACAAACAAACAAACAAACAAACAAACAAACAAACAAACAAACAAACAAACAAACAAACAAACAAACAAACAAACAAACAAACAAACAAACAAACAAACAAACAAACAAACAAATAAACAACAAACAAACAAAAAAAGCAAACAAAGAAGCAAACAAACAAACAAACAAACAAACAAACAAACAAACAAACAAACAAACAAACAAGCAAACAAACAAACAAACAAACAAACAAACAAACAAACAAACAAACAAACAAACAAACAAACAAACAAACAAACAAACAAACAAACAAACAAACAAACAGACAAACAAACAAACAAACAAACAAACAAACAAACAACAAACAAACAAACAAACAAACAAACAAACAAACAAACAAACAAACAAACAAACAAACAAACAAACAAACAAACAAACAAACAAACAAACAAACAAACAAACAAACAAACAAACAAACAAACAAACAAACAAATAAATAACAAATAAATAAATAAATAAATAAATAAATAAATAAATAAATAAATAAATAAATAAATAAATAAATAAATAAATAAATAAATAAATAAATAAATAAATAAATAAATAAATAAATAAATAAATAAATAAATAAATAAATAAATAAATAAATAAATAAATGAATGAATGAATGAATGAATGAATGAATGAATGAATGAATGAATAAATGAATGAATGAATGAATGAATGAATGAATGAATGAATGAATGAATGAATGAATGAATGATGAATGAATAAATGAATGAATGAATGAATGAATAAATAAATAAATAAATAAATAAATAAATAAATAAATAAATAAATAAATAAATAAATAAATAAATAAATAAATAAATAAATAAATAAATAAATAAATAAATAAATAAATAAATAAAAATGAATAAATAAATAAATAAATAAATAAATAAATAAATAAATAAATAAATAAATAAATAAATAAATAAATAAATAAATAAATAAATAAATAAATAAATTAATTAATTAATTAATTAATTAATAAATTCATTAATTAATTAATTAATTAATTAATAAATAAATAAATAAATATACAAATAAATAAATAAACAAATAAATAAATAAAATAAAAAAGTGTGGCTCCCATTGAAGTAAAATAATTATTTCGAAATTCCCCATATTTTTGGGGTCGGAAGAATTTACGTTATTAATCTGCAGAGATTTTATTTCGGATGATTTATTAATTTTTGTTTTGGTAATATTACGAAATGCTCCCCACAAAGGTTTTGGAGTAAAAGTATTTTCGTAAATAATATTTTTATAATAATTTTCCTTTGTCGATTTTATTAATTTTTTGCATAAGATCCTGTACTTTTTATAGTGAGCTTGTACTAAAATATTCTCTGGACAACTTTTGGCCTTTTTATGAAGTTTATTCCTTCTGTGAATCGATTTGACAAGGCCAGGGAAGATCCACGGCGTGAGTTTTAATTGATTATTAGAAATTAGTTTTTAGTAGTGTGTTTAGATATGTATGATTGTAGTTTGAAGATAAATTCCTTCATCGCCAAGTCAGTATCAATTTGGTCAAGTACGTTTTGCCAGTTTTCTGAACTTAAGTCCTTAAGTAAATTATTGTAGTCCATACGAAGAACGTATTTGATTTTAGCGGTTGGGGGAAATTTAGGAAAAAAGATTTAAATGTACAATTTGATTGACAAGGGAGCAGGGAAACAAACAAACAAACAAACAAACAAACAAACAAACAAACAAACAAACAAACAAACAAATAAATCTATAAATAAACAACAAAATTTAAATAAATGGAAAATTAAAAAAAAAATAAATAATTCAAATAAAAAATAAATGGAAAATTAAAAAACAAATAAAAAATTTAAATAAAAAATAAATAAAAAATTTAAATAAAAAATAAATGGAATTAAAAAAAAAAAAATAATAAAAATAATAAATAATTAATGTGCCAACAGTAAATTTGCGCGCGGTCCGCCTATTGTCTATTTTATATTATTTTATTATTTATTATTTTTATATTATTTTATTATTTATTATTTTTATATTATTTTATTATTTATTATTTTCTTAATAATTTGGGTACTTGTTTTTTGCAAATGATGATTTTGTAAATTGTACCTTCTTACCAGATATTGTATGTATATGACAATAACAATTGGATGATTTCTATAGCGCCGTTTTTGTGAAAAATCACCTCAAGGGCGCTGTTATAAAAATTGTATATACCTATTTATCATAAGTAGTTTCACCAGAATACCTACTTATAGTAAGAGAGATCATTTTTTTGAAGTTGCCGAGCGGATACGCCGGCGGTCACTGACAGAAATTTTGCGTATCCGATGGGTATTTAAATTTACCGTATGGGTTAAAAATATAATTTCTATATATAAAAATGAAAATTACTCTTCCGGTTTCGCTGAAAATAGCACAGTTAGTTATTAGTACCGGGAAGGTTTAGAGAGTAGTTCGAATGAAATCTAATATGTAAAACTTTTGCTATAACGTTTTAAATTTGTATGAAAAACATTGAACGCTCCAAGAGGTTATCCCATAGATATACCACTCTGGTTAGCCATAGATTGCATATTCAAAAGAAAAAGGGTTGTTTGGGTAGAATATTTTTAAATTGGAAAATATAAGTGGGTACCTACTTAAGAACTTTATTATTTGAAATGAAATAAAAATTTCAAATGAATGTTTCTTCTTTATAGTAAAAGTCACAAGGCATTACTTTCGCTGTCAAATCAATTATGGCACCCAAACGACAAGCAAAAATTCACAACTTCAAAACTTTATTTAAAAAAAAATTGATAATCTCGAGCAAGCCTGGTTACACATTAGCTAGTCTTTGATAAATGTTTTTGTAAGGTGCGTACCATTTGAAAAAAAAAACAATTTTTTATTTAGGTACTTTATTTCTCATCTAATTATAGCACTTCATCATGTTTAATGTATAAAAATACAAATGGGATCCGTTGGTTTCAAAGTTCACTGACGTTATAACCTCACCAAGTTCACGAGCATTAATTTATTTTCCATTCACAAGCCGACTTAAGTCGCCAATTATCCAATCAATATCTCCGAAATCGGCTTTACCAGATTGTAAACGATCCCCTAGCTTGTATCTTGAAGCCCTGTACTACCCTTGCGAAGGCTCTACTCTATAGAATCTAGAGCCTCTCGCTTGCCTTATATCGGGCCGATAACGCTGCTACGAGGGAGGTTTCTGTACCGCTTTGCGTAAATATTTGTTCGTTTTGCGGCGAGCAAGCTAGGCTTTTGGTAGGTGCTTACAGCAAGGGTCACGGTGTGGTTAGGATATGGTATATTTCTTATTGAAGTATTGCTACTGTAGTTAACATGATTAATTTCTCAGAAGAGTGAAAGGTTGCATTTTTCTCTAAAAGTGGAGCAGATTTGGTGAATAGCACGGTTGCAAAATTGAATGAATTTATAACATTAAAAATCGGAGAGAAAATAAATTCTATGGAAGAAAAATTACAATTATGCGCAATTGGTTTAGTGTAAAGATATCTTTTTTGTGCAAATATCATAGAAAATAATACACATTATAACTTTATAGTTAGATATAATTAAAATAATAAACACGGTTTAAATAAATACATATCTGTGAAACATTACCTTTATTTATACACTTTTGTTAATTTTTTAAATTATTATTTATGTTTCTGTATGCTTATTTAATTGTTAATATATATTTGTATTTAAAAAAATATATATAGTTTCCACTATCTTGGTACGAGAATCGATGAAAGCAGGAAAACACTCTTCAAGGACCTCGGGTTTTAATGAAACAATATTTCATTGTTGATAAATGACAACTGCTTCTCTCTGGTACTAGCCCTTACTTCTTTTCCAAATGTTACTGGCGAACCTTCCTGGTCCCCTTCTTACTCACATTAATCGAACTGGTTCTGTTCTAAAACGCTACTAACTACGGAAACTTCTTGGTTCCTCTCTAAAACAGCACTAACTCCCCAAAGCAGTTCTCACGCTTTTTATTTCATTGTAACATAAAGAAAATTAAAAATTATATATCAAAATTAAGAACCGTTTACCTACACGTTTTAATAGTTGACACGCGTATTGGAACCAATTTAGATAATCTAAACGGGAATACACGGATACAAAGGACTTCTTTTAAGGTATCTACGTCACATGAACTGCATAGTCCCATAATTGGTGGGAATTATTTAACCCTGATTTGGTACCCTACACTGGTGTGCCCTACACGTGTAAATTGATTTTATAAACAAACTGAGAATAAATACCTCATATGAAGATACTTCATACACGTGTGATAAAACCCAAAACATAAAATCATTACGTAATTCTACTATAACCCTTTTTCAAGAAGCCTGTAACTAAAATATAACATATAAGACATTAAATTATTACAATTCTAAACATAGTAACATAGAAATGGGTGGTGAGACATTGTGATCATAATATATCAGTTCAGAAGTTAAATTATCTAATTTTTGCGTGGCTAAAATAGTTAATGAAACTAAAATCCCATTTTTGGAACGACCAAGTGCACATTATTCCGTATACTACTAATCTATGCATAGTTGAATTGCATTTTTATTTTATTTTTATTTTTGTTTTCACCACATAATTTTTTTTATCACTCTTTTCCAAGCAAAAGCAACATCATTAGGAACGAATACATATTGCACAAAATTGTATACTGCACAAATCTGTTGTTCATGTATAATATGTACAAATACCAACTAATAAAAAAAGATAATAATAATTAATAAAACACATTAAAACCAGAAGAGAAGGGACACACACAATACTACAACCATTGAAGTGTAATATGATCAATATTAATGAAGGTAGGTTTAGTGACATTTGATTACTCACAATGTTTTGGTTGGTTAACTTTTCTTTTTTTATTAATTCATTAGCTTCTTTCAGTTCTCAACGATACTCTGACATTGAGTTGCTTTCCGTATTTGAATCTCTTTTCTACAAGTGTCCAAATATGTAATCAATATAGTGTTAGTTTTCTTTAAAACAACACCTCTAAAATATACAGATTTCTTCAAGACCCATGTGAATTGTCTAATCCTTCCCTCCACTTCAAATATTCTTCACACAGCATCCCAAAAATGACATAGCTCTTTTACTTTATATTCCCTCAGGCCATATATTATAAACATACGTCCATGTGAGCTATGTATAGTCATGCACCTGTTTATCTGAAGTTTCCCCAAAGGATTCCTGTTTGGACCAATGCTAAAAAAAATATTATTTGACACAATAAAGGTAACACGATGGTGACGCTTAAAATGTACTCTGAGCGATAAACAATTATTACCATTGACAATCATTGAACCTGTTTCTAAGAAAGATAGGATCCAAAAACAAGCTTCTTAACCACAAAACGGATCAACACCAAACAATAAATTAACCATTTCCTTCTGACCGCCCACTACTCCGTTGCTCGGTGTAAACAGAAGAGAAGGCCGCTGATGCACCATCGCACAAAATTAAGTGTAATTGAATCACTCTCCTCCCTTGGGAACACCCACCCCATACACCCTCCCACTCCCGCCCGGTTTCGCCACCACCACCACCCATTTCCTGTCGCTGTAACGGAAACGGGATACGGTGTAAGGATAAATGATAATACACGGAAATAGTGGTAAGAGTTAGACACTTGATTGATTGGCTTTATTTATTTTTCAAGTTCTCAAGTAGACGGTTATTCACCTTTTTTTCCAGAGATTACAATATTAGGAAAAAGTGCAGAAATAAAGAAGTGGTACAGTATACATAAACGAGTAAGGTGTGTTTTCATATGTACATTGCAGATAAATGGAAAACATCACGAGGCAGACAAGCGTCATGGGGCAGTTTTGAGTCTATTTCGTGACATGTGTCAAAAGGTACTCGATAAACTGTCTGTAAATTATGTTAAAAATGTCAATGGTCAACGCAGCATCGTTAAACAGTTGAACCGCTCTGGTAATTGGCGTGTTCTGATAAGCAGAAGTTCTCGCTTTTGAGGTATAAAATAGTAAGTGAGTTTGTTACATGATAACGGGTCGCTCCTACGACTCGTTCTTGTGATCTACAGCTCGGCTGTGGAATGATCTGAGGGCCTCTGTGTTTCCTCCCTCCTAAAACATGGGTCTTTTAAAGACAGAGGTTCGCTCCTTTAAATCCTCTAAAAGACCCTTTGCACAGTATCCCGAAAGATGATATAGACCTTGATGGAAATTATTTCCCTCAGAGTCTCTTTTTTTTATTTTTATATGAATACCGCACAAGAGTCTCAACTGCTCCCAACCATCTGGAGCCAGTGAGACTATGGCATTACCAATTGGGGAATGTTGTGAGGCTGAAGGTATTGGGGAGGGTAAGGAGAAGGGAAGAGGAAGGTGGGGTATACCTGGCTATTCAGATCTGGTTTCCAAACACGGCTAAAAGCCATTTCAAGCAACGTTTCAATTCTGAATGGTGGTCTTTCACCAGGGCGATACTGAAAGTATCTTCCACTCTGGAACGTGCGCAAATATACTATATATTATTTTTAAATGAATTAATTGTGAAACAACACAAATTAATTAAATAGAATTTACTTGCGCACGCCGGGATTTGAACCCGCGACCTTCGGATTCGTAGTCGAGAGCCTTACCCCTCGACCATGGAGGCCGTCAAATGTGAAGTTACTGCAAAAAAGGCACAAGGAAAGAATATGGTAAAGAGAATGATTGGGATGTTTCTGTTTCATCTGTGTGTCCAAGGAATGTTCCACTTCTGAATTATGGTCTTTCATAAAGACGGCTATTACGATGCAGAGGATTTCTCAAAATGGCAAATTATACAAAACAAGATGTCATTCTGTTTTATGTATTTCCATTGAAATTCCTCACGTAAAAGGTTGTGCGAATTTTCTGACACTTGAGCTCCAGGGTCTCTGTTAGAAGTTTAACTGTTTCATTGTTAAGATCACGTATTTATGTCATTACAAAACTGTTTTAAAATTTCTCCTCAAAATTAGTTTAGAACATCCCGGAAAACAAATTCAACCCACTTACTATTCAAACGTTTCAGCTGACATACTTAATTAGTTTCTCCATTAATACACATTAGTTCGGACACCCATTACTTCTGTATCTAATGGGAATAATATTCTCTAAAAGTTATGGGAGATTAACTCATTAGCTGGAACTAATGCGATTCGATAAGCCCAACGAAAACCTATTTCTGATTTCGACGACTCGTCTTTAAATTAAAACAACATTTTTTGTACGTTGGTAGGGTTCTCGAAATTTCTACAAATATAAGATATTTATGACATTTTGGTGAAACATCATACAATTTCGATAAATATGTCAGCTTAAAATTATTTTCTTAGGCCTTCGATCATTCGCGTTAATAAATGTTATTTTTGTAATTCAGCGTAATAATCTCAATTGCCTGGAGCTAGTGGAACTATGGCATCCTAATTTGGGTGTGTTGTGAGTTTTTAAGACAATTAAAATCTCTAAGAATATATCTCCAAACAGATTCTGCTAAGACTCTGGTAAATTCTCTAGTAATTTTCGGATTGGACTACTGCAATGGTTTGTATTCTGGTCTGGTTTTGAACAGACTGCAAGGAGTGTTCAACACAGCAGCTCGTCTAATATGCAGTGCCACCAAATACTGTCACATCACTCCTCTTCCATGTGATTAGATTGTACATAAGGCATTGAAAAGGCTGGTACCATCATACTTGACTGATCTCTACGTGAGGGACAATCTTACTCAGAAACGACTCACTCCCAGGTCGGCCAAATCTGATGCGTCGAACAAACTGGTTGAACCCTCTCATTCGAATGCTGCTAAATTTAGAGACAGACTTTTCAATGTACTTGGCCCACATTCTATGAATGACCTTCCATTTGGTTTCAGGTCAGAAAGCAATTTCGAAACCTTTAAGAAAAGTCTAGAAACATATCTATTTAAAAAGGGGCTACAAACTTTAACAAGATGTAAAGCGTCTTGAGGTGATTTTAGTCACTAAACGGCGCTCAGAAAAAGTGACCATTTATTATTAAGGGTAAAGGAGACACTAAACACAGCTAAAGCCATTTAAAGCAACGCCTTTATTCTCAAAGGTTGTCTCTCATGAGCCCTACACCAAGAGAATCTTTAGTTCTAAAACGAGATGCATTTATATAACGCATTACTTTTAATTGAATTCGATATTCAAATATTACTTAAAGTAGTAGACAATATCAGTATTGCCCTGGCGAAGACTCGATTACACAGTGCGATTTCAACGGTGCTAGTTGAATAGTAGCGTCGAAAACGGTTCGTGCGACAAGGTCTACGAGTCATTCAACTAGCAGCTTTTAAACGTTCGCGCAATTTGATTAGAACATTTCCAATTCTGATGGCGACAAATGCGCAATTTCGACAGTCACGTGATCTATATGCTGGTTTTCGCCAATACGGAGACGCTGTTTTCGCATATTTTCGCTACCAGCCACCATGCGTCACTGCTATCGCATCGTCGGACATCAACAACGACAGCTGACATTTTGATTCGTTTTAATTATTGTTTACGTTGTTTTGGTATTTGGTTTTTATTTTTCTCTTCGACTATTCCAGTCGCGAATCCATTTCCTTGTTTTGTGAGGCCTTCCTATTTCACAATTCAAACGAATCAGTCTATTCAAAAATACAGAACGAGAACGAGACATTTTTTTGACAGTTCAGTCGCTACTTCCTACTCGCAGTTCCAGATACGCCGGTAGCTCCGTGTGACTCTCTACTAGCGACTAGAAGAAGTAGTGAGCATTCGCCACGGAAAATAGCAGCGTCAAATCGCTCTGTGTGACTGAAGGTTACGAGATCACCGTTCATAATAAATAAATTGCGAGGGTTGAAAAGACTTCTGTAGGGTTTTTTTGACCTGATCTGTATAATCGGCTAATTTCCAATTTTCCTCTTACCAATCTCCCTCGAGACTCAATAATGATATCACCATCAAACGTACATTTGGGAGTCCTGAAAACACAAATTCACAAATGCAAACATAAATTATCAGATTTCTTAAGAGGAACGACTGCGCAGCCTGTTTCATACAAAACTTAATTTAGGATTTGAGGCCAAAATACTCACCTAAACCTAATGATCTTTTTTTCCATGAATAAATATAATATTTTTATTTACATAATCATATTTACATACCAAATATGATATTAAAAAAACGTATATATAAAACGTATATATATATGTATTGTAAAACAAAAATAAATAAAATACTTCTCATCCATACTAGTTATTTACTAAACCTTTAATTAAAAAAAAATATATATCATACAGTTTGGATGGGTATTTTGGCCCCAAATCCAAAATTAAGTTATTTATGAAACAGGCAGCACAGCCGTTCCTCTTAAAACAATTAATTTCTATTGTTCTCCAATAGCATATTCTTATATTGTCATTATTTTCCTCTCGGAGTTAAGCTCTCATCAATACATCACATAACTACTCTACAACACTTATCTTATTTTTCTCATCAATACATTACATAACTACCTATTTTCTCAATCAATTAAGTATCCCTTAATTCATTATAATTAATAAGACTTCCTATAAATCGTAGCACCAAGTGTTTGCGGAAATCGGCAAACACCCCCACCCCCCGCCCCTACAATCTACACCCCACCACCAACCACCCAGCGGTGAGCACCCCCAGCATGAAGGCAGTTTAATTCATTATATCGAGTAATCGCATATGAATGGGTTTTTAATGGATAAGAAATTGGCTCCACCAAACCGCTTTGAGTCCAACACCAAACTCTCCGCATTATCGCCGTTATAGTACAGGAGTTAAGGGTGAATGCTGCCTGTTTTGATTGGGGGTGGTTTGGGTTTTCTGCATTCTGTGGCAGC
Source organism: Halesus radiatus (assembly GCA_022606495.2). Lineage (NCBI taxonomy): Eukaryota > Metazoa > Arthropoda > Insecta > Trichoptera > Limnephilidae > Halesus > Halesus radiatus. The sequence continues at coordinate 12,885 of JAHDVE020006490.1, read as the reverse complement.
TCCCCTATCTAAATTAAAATCTAAATCCTTGTAAACAAGGCAAGTGTTCACTTTTTCGGGGATTCGACTCTCCCCAATTTCGGGTGGAAAAAATCTGTAAAACTATGTTTCCTAAAGTTTGTTTTTTAAATATATATTAAAAAAACAAACTTTAGGAAACATAGTATATACTCTAACTAACCATCACGCCGTTTCCCCGCAGGGGTAGGCAGAGAGTAATATTTTTGCCTGCTGAATTAATTGAACATGATATTGTCAGTTATTAGAAATCGAGGGGTGATACCGATAAGGATGACGGGACGGATTGGGGTGGCCCTAGCTTAGTGGTTTAGAGCGTAGGTCCCGGATAGACCATGAGGTCGCAGGTTTGAATCACAGCTTCTATCGTTACCCTTTTCGTTTCTGTGACTTTTCCGTTTCATGTTTCATTCTAGAGTTGATAATATTAATTTATTCTTCAAAAAACAAACTATTTATTTATTTGATTATACGTCCATTTGGGGTTTTACGTGGATTTTAAGAACAGAATATAAGAACGAAAGAAAATTATAAGTATCCCGAGTTTTTAAACCTTAAAGAAATGTTACAAAAATTTGAAACGTTCAACTGCAGAATAAAATCGAAAACTAAAACGGTAATGTAACACAAGCATTTTTTAATTTATTTTTATTTTCTTAAATTAAAAAAAAAAAAAACAAAAACAAAAACATTAGCCACTCATCTTAATAGGACGGTCCTGTGTTGAGATGAGCGGCTTTACAATTTTACTGAAACGATATATATTTTTTTTAAATAACACCGTTATTCAGACTATAAACAAGTTATTCAAACTATACCCGGTCAGTTTTGAGGTTAGAATGTCAAATGCCAAAACAAGGATGAGCTTTACCGTACATAATTTTATATTCTATCCATGGTAAATCATAACTAAATATAAGTAATAAAAGTTATGTACCTCTTTAGAAACTTTAACCAAAAGAATAATAATAGTATTGAGCATTAAACTTATCATAATATCAGTATTGATAAGAGGTTTATTCACGAATGCTCTATTTTTTTAAATTATTGATAGTTTTTTTTATATTGAACAACAATTATAATAATAATAATAATAATAATAAATGTTTATTCCGGTATGTGGGGAGGTTAGTGCAGTCCCACACATTCCATACAAGAATGTGTGGGACTATATAGAACTTAGAATCATCCAAATTAATTTTAAATTTCGCCAAAACTAAAAAATACATATTTAAAATACAAAACAAAATCGAAATATAAAAATGTACATATGAATCCAAAAACAGAATACGCACGTGACGTCAAACATATTTTGTTATACAATTCAAATTACAATAGTGAAACGGTGCATAACACATCGCAGTACGTACATAGATAGAATAGATATCCTTCATGAAATACAACAACTAAATATTTAATTTAACACGAACAAATTCAGCAATAACATCCTGTAAGTACAATTCCATATACTTTGCAACAAAGGCGTACTTATGCTCTTATAGTCTTTTCGTATTTGCATTCCGTGCAGTTGAACATATCTATTATGTCTGTGTTTCCTCCATCCTATAACCCTCCACACAGCATCTCTAAAGATGATATCGGCCTTGATGGAAATAAGTTCCTCCAGGGCCTCCTGTGTGGAGTTACGGTAAAAAAAATGGGTTTTTAATAATTTTTCGGATTTTATTTTTACCCAAAGCTTGGCAATCCCCCCTTCCATCACTCTTATAATTGGTAGCCTCTGTTTCCCACACATAAGTGTGTATGTGTGTGTGGGGGAGAGATAGGGTGAATGTATAAATATGTGTGCGAGGTCATTGTTTGTCCATAATCGCATTTTTGACACATGCGCGACATACATAATGGAATTATGGCGAACTATTCGAGCGCCCCTCGCGATAAGTAAGGGACTATCGACACACAATGGGAGGAGCAATTAAAAATGCTCTTATCAGTGAGGATGGTTAGGGAATCTGGAGTGACGCTTTGTGCTATAATAGATTCTTATTAGTTTCGTGTGCACTGGAAGGCTGGAACCGGAGAGGATCGGAGTTAGGTGAGGTGGGTGGAGAGAAGCGGAGACAAGGTGGTTGATAGCTCACAGGTTAAAGCGCTCGGCTAGTAGTCGGGCGGATCGTGTTTGATGGAGTTTCAACTCGAGTTATGCTTAGTGGCAAGGCCTGTCTCATAATGCTGTTGTGCATAGCTATAAAGAATAATCACTTTTATTTGTCTTTAATTGGGTTATTAACTAATTAACTAACTAACCATAACATCGTTTCAGAAGGGATGGACTGCTAAACAACTCGATTTTGTCATACATTTATTGCTTCATTCACATTCATACTTCGTCTGATACATTCTCTTCTGTTATTCCGACATCTGATATGACCCGGCTCAAGTATTTCATTCACTTGATCATGCCATGACGTCCCCGGCTTCTTCTTCCATTCACATTCGCGTGATGTATTCTCCTTACACTTCTTTCTCCGTTTACTCGCTCTACATGCCCAAACCATCGAAGCATGTCGTCCATGGACGAGGGGTAAGGCTCTCGACTACGAATCCGAAGGTCGCGGGTTCAAATCCCGGCGTGCGCAACAAATTTTTATTTAATTAATTTGTGTTGTTTCACAATTAATTCATTTTAAAAATAATATATATTATATTTGCGCACGTTCCAGAGTGCAAGATGCTCTCAGTATCGCCCTGGTGAAAGACCACCATTCAGAATTGAAATGTTGCTTGAAATGGCTTTTAGCCGTCTTTGGTGACCAGATCTAGATAGTCAGGTATTTTCCTTTTCCCCACCTTTCTCTCGCCCTCCTCCTTCCCCTCCTCAAAACCTTCAGCCTCACAACATTCCCCATTTCGGAATGCCATAGTTTCACTGTCTCCAGACGGTTGGGAGCAGTTTGGTACTCTTGTGCGGTATTCATATAAAAAAGCACGCCTTTCTTAATTTAAGCCATTACGCTTGAATTTTTTTTATTCTCAACATTTTTCAGACGATCATACATGGTTTTACCACACATTCGCATCAGAGATCTCATTTCTACAGCATTCAGTCTAATGTCATCCTTCCTCTGCCAGTTTCATGCATCACTGCCTTACATCAGGGTAAGAATCAGCACGCCATTGTGGACTCCAAGTATGTATATTATATTTAATTTTTATTCCCAATAGTTCTTAATCCAAGGTATACGTTTTTATTCCCAATAGTTCTCAATCCAAGGTATACGTTTTTATTCCCAATAGTTCTCAATTCAAGGTATACGTTTTTATTCCCAATAGTTCTCAATCCAAGGTATACGTTTTTATTCCCATTAGTTCTCAATCCAAGGTATACGTTTTTAATCCCAATAGTTCTCAATCCAAGGTATACGTTTTTATTTCCAATATTTCTCAATCCAACGTATACGTTTTTATTCCCAATAGTTCTCAATCCAAGGTATACGTTTTTATTCCCAATAGTTCTCAATCCAAGGTATACGTTTTTAATACCAATAGTTCTCAATCCAAGGTATACGTTTTTATTCCCAATAGTTCTCAATCCAAGGTATACGTTTTTATTCCCAATAGTTCTCAATCCAAGGTATACGTTTTTGTGTGAACGATGTTTTTTATCGATATGTATATTTTATTTTATATTAATGAAAATTTACTTTATATCCAATGTCGGGGATGCTGTTTGGAGGGTATTTTTAAAGAAATGAAAGTGAGAAAGTTGTGAGAAGGAAAAAGGAATTTCAAATGGGTAGTGGGTAAGTGTGTCCAGGAGTGACGGACGTATTAATCCATCCAAAGCGATGGATCGAGAGAGTCCGGTTGGAGAGGTTAGGAGGTCTCCCTCACCTTGAAGATGAATTTGCCACCATGATTTAGACAAACCTCACCCCATGAACCCGGACACCCCTGCTAAGTCACTCACCGTAACGAACCACTTGGAGTGTCCTATGACAGAGGTGCTGGTTTTCCAACGATTGGTTCCCGGGGCGGCGGTCCCCATTCCCGCCTCCCAAATTGAAAACATCATATCAACTCGTCTTTACATTCCTTTGAGTATCAGAGTATTAAGAATTGAGAAATATCCATGCTTTAAGTTTGTTACATACGTTTATATTTTAGATAGATATATATATGTTTTTTAACCTTAACTGTAAATTTAGGATGAAGTTTTGAATAAAAAACTCCCGTTAAAACTACAAAAAAATAGTTAATCGGGAATATTTTGCATTATGTTTTTTGTAAAATGTCTTAAATTAAAATAAAAAAGATCACTTTATCATAATGAAAAAATATGGATGACGTAATATAGCGTATTATATTAGTTTAGTATTTATTTTAGTATTTATTAGTATTTATTTTTAGGGTTCGCGATAAGCCGACGTAGCTCAATGGTAGAGCATCTGACCGGCAATCAGAAGGGTGCAGGTTCGAGTCCTGTCGGCGACATTTATCTTTTCTCGGAAAGTTTTTTCAATTTGGATGAGTGTTTCAGGCTAATAATTATTGTTTATAAAAATAATTGTTACCCTTTGCGCTATGCACAAAAATCTTGTCTTAAGTTTTTAAGAACTTTAGTTTATCAATTAATATTATATTAGCTTTTGTCACAACAATAGATATTTCGAAGGTCATGTAACATTTATTTTTCACTGAGACATTAATTTATTTTGCATGTCAAGAGGAACGGCTGCGCTGCCTGTTTCATAAATAACTTAATTTTGGATTGGAGGCCAAACTACCCATCCAAATGGAGTGATGTATTTTTAAATTAAAGATTTAGTAAATATCTAATACGCATGAGAAGTATTTAATTTATAATGTTTTAAATTATGAAGTATATGTCATGAAAAAAATACAATTTTCGTAATTTTAGAGGCACCTCGGAAAATTATTTACCGGTTTATCGTTTTTTTTTTTAAATTATCATATTACCTATGTAAATATGATTACGTAAATAAAAATATGAAATCAAAACACTTTAAAAAAAAAGTTTTTTCGGTTTGACATTTTAAATTATGTACGGCAAATTTATGTATCAACGTAAATTGGTCGTTTTTAATTTAATTTAAAGTCCACCATAATGATTATTATAATCATTGAAGAAGATAATATTAACACATCCCAAATAAACCACGAAACCGAAAAAACAACAGAAAATAAAAGGATAGCAGCCAATAATATGGGATTTAAAAATGGAGGATAATATTAACAAATCTTGAACTTGAAGTATGATATCGGTGTGGATGGCGTAAATTGAACTGGTCTCATTAGCTAAGTTGGTTAAGCGGTTATCCCGGATAGGTAGAGATCCTGGATTCAAGTCCCAGATGCGACTGAAATCTTTTTTATTTTTTGTTGTTTTTTCGGTTTCGTGGTTCATTTGGGATGTGTTAATATTATCTTCTTCAATTATTAAATATTACAATGAGGTTTACAAACTTCGATAAGTCATAAAAAATAAATTGATTATTATAATATTAAAAAAAATGTTATTTCATAATTCATTATATTTTCAAAGCAGACGGGGTAAAACTTTTTTTTTAAATCACCGTTAGCCCACAGATAATTCTTAAAGGTGCCTCTAAAATCTCAAAAATCAATTCCTTTAATGACCTACATTTCATAACGCAACACAAAATTAAATAAAGTACTTCTCATACGTACTAGATATTTACTAAACCTTTAATTAAAAAAAATGTATCATTAGGTTTAGGTTAGTATTTTGGCCTCAAATCCAAAATTAAGTTTTGAATGAAACAGGCCGCGCAGCCGTTCCTATTAATGCTACGCAAGAGTCTCTACTGCTCTCAACAAACTCTCTGGGGCCAGTGGAACTATTGCATTCTCAAATGGGGTATTTTGTAAGGCTGAAAGGAGTGGGGAAGGAAAGGAGATGGGAAATAGGAAGGTTGAGAAGTATCTGGCTATTCGGATCTTGTCACAAAACCCTGTTAAAGCCATTTAAAGCAACGTTTCATACTGATTTTTTTTGTCTTCCACCAGGGCGATACTGATTAAAATGTCGTGTTTCCCATTGGTTTTCATAACATTTCAGAACTAACCCCTGCATTTAAAGTTCACAACCAAACGCCATAAAAATACAGTAGAATATTCAAGAGTCTGCGTCAGTAACTACCCGCGTCCATAAATAATCCCCTGGAATCCGTCTCTATTCGCGACGCGCCTCCTTTCTGAATTGCAATTGAGGCGCGTAATCGTGAATGAGCTCTGTCCAATTTAAATATCTTTAGTGAATCTCGCCACGCACACTCGCCCGGCGGACGTACACACACTGCTCACACTGCCAGTGTCGGCGTCTATTAATATGGTAATTTGTGCATTTGCTGCCTTACCATTCTGGATCAGAAGCAGGAGTCGAGAACATTTGATTAGGACGTGATATCAACATGATAACCCACATTTAACACAGTACATACACGATATGGTAAGCAATCCATTAGCTACGAGAGGGGCAATTTATCTCATTGTCATCTGTACGATATTCAAAAAGAAAGAAGGATAATAATAATAAAAAAAATATTCCTTTCGAAATTAAATGAACAAAATAATTAAAATTTTAAAACATTAATTTAGGTAGGTACCCATTCTAGTTAATTAAGTAAAAAACGTGATTTCCTTTTTTTTTATGGAATAAAAAAATTATATATATATATATATATGTATCATACATGCCGTCCGGAAACACGTGGTACAAACGGGATACTGGTGAATCTACATCACATTTGGAGTCGATTTTGTGGTACAACTTTTTTTATTAGGGCTTTCGTTTTCAGATAAATCGAGTCAGAAATTATAATTTACTAGATGAAATAAAAGCTAAAAATCGGTCGCTACTGGGTTTTAACAACTGTTTATTGTCTTTTGAAATGCATCGAAGCATAGACCCGGCTCCAATAGTTCCCTGATCACAAAGTTTCCAAGAAATGCAATTTTCATCTAGTTTAGGACACCTTGTATAATATATATTAGCTAGAGTATGTGTCACCTAATTTATTAAAAAAATGTGGCGAACCAACTGCTCGCGACCAGTGAGACCATGGCATCCATGCGTGGGATGTCGTAAGGATGAAGGGGTGTGGAGAGGAATAGTAGATAGGGAGGTGGAAAAGTGCCTCGCTATTCAAATCTGGTTGCAATTTGAAGCAACGCTTCAATTCTAAATGGTTGTCTTTCACAAGGGCGATACTGAAAGTATCTTCCACCCTGGAATATTTTATATTAATTAAATGTGAAATATCAGACATAAATTACTTAAATGAGAAAGTGTCGTGCACGCAATAAATTGATGCGACCTCCGGATTCGTAGCCGAGGATCTTAACCGCTTGGTCAAGAATGCAATGAGGTTAAATGGAGTGGGGAGGGGAAGATGAAATATCTGCCTTTTCATTATATCTATTAGTTCCATGCACTCAAGACTAGTAAAGGTCTAATATATTTTGACAGTTTCTCATGTAAGTATCTTCAAAACGAATAATAAATTATTGTCATTTTTCTAAATGACAAATCTACCGACCCCTGCCGTTACTTATCCATATTACAGGGATGGCAAACTACTTAGAAGAGCATGTCGCTCGCGGGGGGATGGTTGCGGAAGGAAGGGCAGGGGGGGGGGGATCTGCAATCGGGCCCGGGAGGGAAGCGAAAACAATTTGTCGCATCATTGACGCCCCCGTAAAGAAGGGCAAGGTGGGGGGCGGAATAGTTTAGAGGAGATAACGATGGATAGAAGTGACATATTATATATGGGATATGATTGGGTCGTAGTTGATCATTGATACGTGAATTAGGAATATTTATCAATAATATTCAAGACTAGCTAGTTTGGAAGAAAGTTTTGAGATTATGATCTGTTATCCCTACCCCAACCCCTACACCTACCCGTACGCCTTCCTCTACCCCTACCCCTGCCCTACCCCTACCCCTACCCCTACCCCTACCCCTACCCCTACCCCTACACCTACCCCAACCCCTACCCCCACCCTTACCCCTACCACTTGCCCTACCACTACCCGTACCCCTACCCCCACCCCCACCACTACCCCCAACCTCACCTCTACCACCACCCCTACCCCTAATCCTTTCCCGTACCCCTACCCCTGCCCCTACCCCTACCCTTACCCCTACACCTACCCCTACCCCTACCCCTACCCGTGCTCCTACCCCTACCACTACCCCTACCCCTACCGCCACCTCTAAAGCATACCAAATCATCAAAGCGGTAGACGTTTTAAATGTTACTTACAGCCCAATGTTTTGTGAAGGTTCACCTCAAGTGCGCTTTACACTAACTAACTTAACCTAGTATAATTAGAAAATAACAGATTAAAATATTACTAAAAAAATGCACGAACAGACTCACTTACATGAACAATTTAGAATAAACAAATATAGCACTATAAGTAATTAAACATTAACTACAAATAACAAAAGAGCTAGAAACTATACACTGATTCATCTAACCTATTATTTTTAGAAAATAACAGATGTGTTATATGAATGCAAATTAAATGTACTACAAGCATATTCCAAAAATATACTGATGGAATGATTAAAAAAACAGAACCCCCTACTAGACCATGTATTAATGACACTAGATCGCATAAAAATTACATAAAAAATATTCCATATTTTAAAAGCGCTTTCGGATTTATAAAGTACGTTATATTTTGCAACAAAACTCCAAAACCTCCTCCCCCAGATATGAAACGTATAGAAAAATTAACAAGTACAAGATTTAATGTTTGGCTGAAAGAGGCCAATGAAATACTATTAAAAACAGCACTAAAAACGACATGGAAGGTACACCTAATTAGATGACACCAAAGTAAATTACACCAGGGGCACTAAGAAAAATCACAGAAAGTTCAAATCGATTACATAATAACTATTTAAGTTTAAAATCAAATAAAACACTGGATACGTTACATAGGGAGATCTGAAATAGAAAATATATTAAAATCAAATAAAATATTACTGTTATTATTAATAACTATAATAATTAGTGTACCGTTTTGTATTTTAAATTGTCATTCTGTAAACATTTTTATGCCTTAACCATGTTTTGAATTTTCACATGCTTATTTGTATACTAGGTAATAGAAAAAAATGAAATAAAAAAAGTCGTTTCTTTCAGTTTTCTGTGGTCCAAAGCCTCAAGCGCTCGAAGCGTTCAGGCCAATCAGTTGGCTTACGAGGACAGATCCCCGGTAATTGCCCCAGCGACTTGGGGCCCATTTCGGTTCATTATTTATTACCTGTCACACGGAAGAACCAGAGCAAAAAGGGCCACAAAATATGTTGTCTTGAAATATCTGCGACAATCTTAGATATTACTTTATTTATTTATTAACGGACTATTGTCAAATTACATAAAATACATAACACGAAATGAAATAAATGAGCTACATAAAAAGAATAGAGCATACATAATAAATCTAAGAGAACATTCAAGTCAAAGCCTGAACATGGTTTTTGTAGAGGCAAGATTTTAGACATACTAAATAATAGTATTTAAAATTTATTTTCATAAAGCCTGATAAAAATCATTTAGACCCGTACCAAAAATTTCAAGGCCCTGGCTTGAGTTAAAAAGTATTGATATTTTGGACAGTGGAGAATTGTAAGTCACAGTAATGGTAATGGAGTATACGGGAAGGAATGTTGAACTGTATTAGTTGGAAGAAAGAAGGTGAGTCAATAATACAATGAATTATTTTGAATATGCAAATGAGATCAAAGTCTTTCCTACACTTTTCTAATGAAGAAATGTTTTTGGTTTGTTCAATTAGTAAACGCCTCTTTCTCGTCCTAATTTCCACGCAATTCCAAGTAAAACTGAAGAAAAAAATTGACCTTACATCGAGCACATGGACCATAGTAGTAGGATTGGATAGAATCGTCATTGCGATTTTGCAACCCACAAACCCGCCAGTACCGGCGTGACCATCTAAAATCTAAACGATAGGCGCGGGGAACATTGGTCGGCCGGGCAGGCGGGTCAGTGCACGCGGATACCAGGGCCGAATTGTGAGTAGACTGCACATTCAATTTATTTATTTTTTCGATAAAAACGGTAGGAAGAAAAACCAAAGACTGACGAATGCATTTAGGCAAAATAAATTAAAAAATATATATTTCAAACTGCTGTTCTACTACTCCACGATCGGTGATGTGAATTGAACTTAGAGCTATCCAAAGTTGTTCGTGAGGATTTATGCCTGACGTGAATTGTCAAAAATGTCGACACCTATATAATGTTTACTAGCAAATTATGTTTAAAGTAAATAATAACGTAATTGGTAACATACTTAATATCGAGTTTTTCTCTTGTTCAAACCTTTCAAATATTGAGATTTTCTCTTGTTAAAACATCGCAAATATTGACATTTTTGATGAATGTCGTTCGCTGAATTCATCTGATAGAACCGGAACCGCAGTTAAGTAAGAAGGCTTTAACCTTAAGGAAAAAGTTTAGGAATCTTCCTTAAAAAGAACGGGAATAGCGCCCCAGGGGTGAAAATAACTAGAGACGGTTGTTACAAAGGTCGTATTACAGAAAAATAATAGTTTTTCGTAAAAAAAGTTTATTTTAAAGAATTTCTTACATAAACGTAAAAATGAAAGTATGCAAAACCTAATTCATAAAGTAAAAATTTTCGAGTTTTAGGATACTCGAAAAATTTTAAATTTTTAGGTTTTATGCAAAATAATATCATATTTCTAATCGTTTTATATCTCACTATTTCATTAAAATGTGTACAAAGAAACCAACAATACACAAATTCAGATTTCATTGTCTAATGATTTTAAATGAAAACCATAACATTCTTTTTTGCGCACGCGGGTTTATGAATTCGTGATCTCTAGGTCCCGAATCGATGGTATTACGTATACCATGCTTATACCCAACTCACGTGCAATCACAACTTTAGATTTATGCGTGACTATCAATGAAAAAAATTGAGATATTTTGGTAATTTTTAATAATTAAATATTAAGTTGACTGATCCGGCCCATTACTATTTCGACCTCTTGGAATAACAAGATGGCATTTGACACGGCGATGTCATGCGATAATGTGCTCTAAGGAAAGAAACCTTAAGGCCCATTATAGAATACCATTTCCGTGTCAGATGGAACCTTGTTATTCCAAAGGGTCGATTTGGAAACCGCAAAATCAATTGTCAAAAAATTATAAAAGGTCTGATTAAAAGATTTTTAAACACTTGCACGTGAAAACTAAGAACGTATTTCTTCTTCATTGTCTTCACAGAACTGCTTTTACATAATTTAACGGCACGCTGACTATTTTTATATGTTTTATCGACGTTTTAGTAGGAGCTCAACACGCGACCGAGGTATAACAGTCAATGTCAGCAGTATCGATAAAATTCTCGAAAAGGCAAAGTTGGATCGTGCGTGCAGACTTCACATGCCGTCTCTCTGACCATCCGTTCGTTACGCTTGATACCATTTTTAACTAATATTTGGTCTACCGCCCGATTTCGCCGTTTTATAAACGTTCGTCAGATGGTACGGTCGTTTGACAGCTGCCAGTTATTAACCGCGCACAATATTAATTAAAAAGAAAACATATTCGTATAATCTGCATTTGTGAAATGGTTTTCTTATTAAGCAGTGAAGGTGATGAGAGTGAATAACGGTTCGTTAACGAAACGGTTCGTTACGTAACTGTAAATTGTTAATGCTAGTGCATTATACTTGTTCATATCATGAGTCATTGTTTTAAAATATCCCTGGGTTTGAACCAGGGACCTCCGGTTCTTAATCACGGGTAGTTATAAACCATACTATTATTAAATCCATTAATGCATTTTACTGCAAGCAGTTCAGAAAACAAACAAATAATGTAGATAAATATACCCCACAAACACATTATTATATGAGAAAAACATCTCTTACAGGGTACAGCGTTTCCTTCCATACTCCCTCCCGCCCAGGCTGTATATTTCATCCCTCTCCTGCCCCCTTATTTGTGATATAAAGCAGCCATGAAGGCTCGGATACACCGAGAGCCTTTGTGGTCTCCTTACAAGGATGTAAATCCTCGGGGATGGTTTGTGGAGGGGTTGGGGGTGATGGGAGGCTTGGAGGGTTGCGGATTGGAGGGTTGAGTGCTTGCTAAGACACAGTTGTCATGACAACGGGTTTTAATTGCATTTTAATTGCTACAATTGATTTTAACCGATTTTGAATGGCGCACTTTATATCTTTAAATGATATATTTATAAATGTTTTAAATAACATAATTTGTATTTATCACGTTATTAATATACACAGATATCTACATGTTTCGAAAGCGATGCTCTCTTCATCAGGAATATATAGAATACTAAGAATAATAATGTCAAGTATACACAAATAGCCAAATGATAAAAATTAGAACACCTTAACGATTGCAACTATTTTTACATAGAAAAGACTTCTAGAAATTTCAGTATTAGAGTTAAGGAACAAGGTGTTTAAATAATGAAAACTATTCTGATTTTCCAAACCATATTTTAGAAAACGATCATTAATTTGCTATAAATAAAGGTTTAAAAAATTTACATACAAATACAACCGGTTTACAATTAGACAAATTAGAAATTTTGGATATCAGAAAAAGCGTTAATAGTGAATTAAATTTAATAAATAATCAAATATTTTTTAAAAGAACTATCTATTGAATTTATTTTCATTTTGATATTAATATTTAAAATAATATATTTTTTTAATTTTTAATGTATTGTTTTATTAACTTTTAGATTAATTATTACCTACTTTAATCAATTTTTGTTTATATTTATAATTTTTCTATTCTTATATTATTGTTG